>BSBK01005707.1:2500-269511 GCA_027943335.1 Chamaecyparis obtusa
AGTGCAACCATATTATTCAGCTTATTACTATCAATGATAGTTGGCTATAACTGATACTATATGCTATCACATATTACAAACATTTCTCTGCCAAGCCAAAGGTATTGGAATATAAATGTCAAGTTATTTTCAAGCATAAATTATGGCTGAATAAAAAATAAAGTATATGGTGTATTTACTCCTAGACCCCAAGACTCTCAATAGTCTTCTAAAATGCTTCCAAATCAAGGATTTTGTAGTCAATTTAACTCTTAGCCCTCATAATCATAAAATCCCCAATTTGGCTCACTAAAATCCTCAAAGCTAGGTCTTCCTAAATGTGTGATTCCAATCACTTCTACACTTAACCAATGGTGGATTTACCATTCACACACCATTCCAAGACACCTCAAACTCTCATATATACCCCTTATTTGACTAGATCATTTGTTGTTTCTCACAACCAAGCAATTTCATTAACCTTTCCTTAATTAACTTGGTGATCCATATATATGGAGACCAAGATAGGTGGAAAAACTCATCCACGCCAGCATCCCCTTAAGTGCAATTTAGGGAGATTGATAAAACATGCAAATATAAGTCTCATCAATAAGGCTTGATGAGGTAACCATGTGAAAAAAAATTCTCAAATGGAGAAAAAGAGAAAAATATTTAGGATAAAACCTCTATCCAAAAGAAATAAAAGAAGAAGTGTGAATGAAAGGAAAGACTATGTTGTTTGGAAAAAGGTATCTCAACCCTGCACTCCTAATGTTTTCTCTAAATCATTTTATATGCATTCACTATTGTGGCTTCTAATATTATTTTGGGATAGGTAGTGTCTTGATTGGAGGTTTTTTTGAGTTTAATCTAGTATATTTTGTCCTCTCATGAATAAGTAGATTTCCCACTTAAGGTGGCATGGTTTGGCCATGTGTTAGTATCTTGCAATGCATATAAGATCAATATGATAGTGGTTACATGTGACAAATTCTTATGATGCATAAGATCATTTAACATGGAGGTTATATTGGAAATTTGATCAATATTATGACATATATGGATGATTTCTATAGAGCTTATAAAGAAACACACTTCCTTGACCCCTTTGTCTCAAATTTGACAAAACATATTTGCATATAAAGTTTTAAGGAAAAAAACCAAAAGGGATATTTTACCAGCACCACAAGACTCTAATTTATATGAATTTTGGAAGAAGGATACCACTAAGAGTTTACAAAAAAAGGGTGCATAACCCATTGTAAAATATGCTACTCAAAATCCACTTGAAAAGAAATTTCCCCACTTTCTAGAATTCCCTCTAAAATGAGTAAAATTCATTCATTTTGACATCCCAACAGAAATATGTTCTCTCATTTACAAATACCAAACTTGAAGAAGCTAAAACTCACATATATGGAAAATCAATTCACCTATCCCTCCTTTCCAAGTGCCCAATATGAGGATGGATTTGATTTTATCACAAGTAATTAATTATTTGTGTCAATGGAACCCTTCATCCCTTATGTATGTATTTACAAACTATAGGTGAAATATTATTACAATTTGTTTCCATTAAATCCCTAGGTGCCTAGAGATACATTGAAAAATATGTTATAACAAATGAAATAACATAGGATTTACAAGTTTTATGGAACCTTAATTCTAACCAAATATGTTTTTTTAAAAATGGATTTATTGTGTTCATCATATGGTCGTCACCTTGAGAAACATGAAACAAAATGTTCTTTCTTAGAATTTGCATTGTCTTGATTTTGAATCCTAAATTTATGATTCTTCATTTTAAATATTAATCCCTATTAGTATTCTAAAAACTATTTGATATTTATCATGTAGTTAAGTAGTGTCTGTTGGAGGTTTCCCAGCAGGGTAGTACTGACTCTATGTTTGTCATTGATGAAAACATATGGAAACTAGCATGTGTGGAAGTCTTATGCAATAAGCTTTTGGTATATGAAGCATGGACATGATATCAAGATGATATCATAGGCATAGAGGTTAACTGTTAATACATATAGTTATATAGCAGCTAGTGTCAGCAATGTTCTATGTATGGTTTTCTTTACAGTTATCATGGAGCCATGCACGCTTGGATATATGTTGATGACATGTTAGTGATGTTTCATTTATAGATGCATAGTCTTTTGATGAGTAGAAGTGAAGTTATGCAGTCACTATTTGCCAGTAGCAGTTTCCTGTGTTTATTCAGGAGAGCTGACATAGATTTTATTGGTTCTTGAGTTGCGCCTATCTTTAAGGTATGTGCCCTTGGAGTTAAGCTTGGAGAAGTGTTATTGATGTTTTTTTAAGAGTGCATGAGTTAATTCAGCTTGAGGAGAAAGATTTAGTTGTTTTGGTAGAGCTGACAATGTGTAGCATGCGTCTACATTTATCTTATTAGACAGGTCCCAAAATGAGTTGCGTGCATAGTAGAGTCGACATAATGTTTATTGGAGTTTGTTATGGTTTCTCTAATATGATTTCAAGGTGGTTCTAATAGGTTGAATTTATTATATTATTTAGAGTAAAGATATTTATAGGCAGTCATTTGTGATTACTTGAGTGTGGTTCATGGTTGATTAAGCAGAGCATAGCAGAGTGTGCGAAGTGTTGAGCCATCACAAGAAGGTCTATGTGACCAAGTAAAGTACTTGTACTATTCATTGGAACTAATCCAAATAGAAGGTCAAAGTATAGTTCACCAAGATCCAGATATAGTGTGTATCTATTAAATAGAAGGTTGTAGTCCTCACCCCTTTGAGCAGTGTGCTCTCAAATAGTACATCCTCTCCCCTAACATGGACAATTGTAAAAGACTCCTAATAGGGTCTGACCCTTGACCAGTTCTATTGTACTTAATATATTGTAAAGCAACTCCTAATAGGGGTAATGATCTTTTAACAAGGATCATTATACACTAGTACAAAATATTAGTGGGTATCAAGTCCCACTAGGGTTTTTACCTATTTGGGTTTCCCCGTAACCAAAATATTGGTGTTGTGTTCATGTTTTCTTTCATTTTGTTTATGCTTTATGTTTAAGTATACTTAATTGGATAAAGAATTGAATCTTGTAGATAACTGATTCACCCCCCCCCCCCCGCCCCCCCCCCCTCTCAGTTATCTCTTGGGACTATTCCTAACAATTGGTATCAGAGCCAAGTGCCCTAGAGAGAAATTTTAACAACTTGAGGTTGATTAGATGGCATACTTCAGGATAGAAAGTCCTAAGTTTGATGCAGAGAATTATCTTGATTAGAAGAACAAGATGGTGACCCATTTGCAGTGCATTGCTTTTGAAGTTTCTAATGTAACTATCCAAGCAGCCAAGGTTCCCACCTTAGAAGACCTTGCAAAGGATGATGCTACTGATAGGAAAAAGGAATTATTTCATCAAAATTCTATTGCTAAAGAAGCCCTTATCAACACCCTATTTGATGGTGAGTTTTCAGAAATAAAAAAGGTAGATACAGCCCACAAACTATGGAAGCACCTAGAAGACATATTTGAAGGAGACAAAAAAGAAAAGGATGTGCGTAGAAAGACATGGAAGAAAAGGTACAATGCATTAGAGATGCTGCCTGAAGAAAACATTAGAGCTTACAATCAAATGAAAAATTAAGTAGTTGCTGGAATCAGGAACAATGGTGGAGAGATCTTAGAGGAAGATATTATGTACAAGTTGATGACTACTCTCACTCTTGAATATGAAAGAAAGAGAAAAATCCTTGATGAAACCATGTAACTTACATCCAATTTCAAGAGAGTGACTTTGATCACCAAAATCTCAGCTTTTGAGATTTCAAGAGTGAAGAATGAACCAAAAAGTGAGACAGCCTTCAAAGCAACAATTCATGGTAAGAAATTTGCAAACACTTTTGGTAATTTTGATGATGATGATGATGAAGAGAAAAATCTAGATGATTTCATTTCTATGATTTCCAAAAGAGAAAAGAAAGGAAAAGGAAAATATGAAGGTCAATTTCCATTTAACTGCTTTTCATGTAATAAGATCGGTCACTTTGCATCTAAGTGTCCTACTAGAGCTAGAAAGTTCAAAAAGGATTACAAGCCTAAGTATTCTAAGGAATGATACTATGCTGGAGATGGAGTTTCAGATGAAGAATCTGGCGAAGAAGAAATTAGATTCATTTCTATTATAGAAAAAATGAATAATAAGACAGTTCATGAAGATAAGAAAGAGAATCAAGAGCTAGCATTGATTTTACAAGCTAACATAAGGACATACTGGATTATAGATAGTGGTTGTTCACATCACATGACAGGTGATAAAGGTAGGTTTGTTCATTTGGATAAATACAATGGTAGTATGGTCAGATTTGGAGACAAAAATCCTAATAGTTGGTAGAGGATCCATCACTTTGGATAGAAATAATAGTACTGATGATGTTCTCTATGTTGATGGTTTGAAACATAACCTTCTCAGTGTTGGAAAGTTACTTGGAAAAGGCTATCAGTTGGAGTTAAAAGATGACAAATGCATCATTAACAACAAAGATGGTGTTATGATTGCATTAGGCTTAAAGACAAGAGGTAATGTTTTTCAACTCAATTCAGAAGCAAGTTGTTTTGTTGCTAAAGTTGATGACAGTTGGTTGCACGGTATAAAAGACTATGTCATATCAATTTTGATAACATAGTAAAGATAAGCAATGTAAAGGTAGTAAGAGATCTACCATGCATAGTAAAGGTAGTTGATACTATATGCAGGGAATGTGTAATGGGAAAGCATGTGAGAAATTCATTTAGGAGCAAGCAAAATTTAGTAGAGAACAAGTTGGATTTGATTCATATAGACCTATGTGGTCCAACTGAAACAAGATCATACTATGGTGAAAGGTATTTCATTTTGTCTGTCGATGATTATACTAGGATGATGTGGGTTGAATTCTTGAAAGATAAGTTAGAAGCATTTGAGAAATTCAAAATATTCAAAGCTAAGGTTGAGAATGAATCTAGACTAAAGATAAAATGTTTGAGACCAGATAGAGGAGGTGAATTCACCTCTGACAGATTCTACAAGTACTATGAAGAACATGGCATAAAAAGATAGTTAAGTGCACCTAGAACCCCTTAGCAGAATGGAATTGTAGAGAGAAGGAAAAGGATCATTCTTGATATAGTGTACACCATTATGATAGAAGAAAAAGTTTCACACACCTATTGGAGAGATGAGGTCAATATAGTAGTCTATACCATCAATAGAATTCAATTGAGGCCAGGCATTGACAAAACACCATATGAGCTATGGTTTGGTAATGTTCCCATAATAAAATACTTCAAAATATTTGAAAGCAAGTGCTACATCAAGAGGGATGAAGCAGTAGGCAAGTTTGATGCAAGAAGTGATGAAGGTATTTTTCTTGGTTACTCTACTAAAAGTAAAGCTTATAGATGTTTCAATTTAAGATTGAAAAAGATCATTGAAAGTGCTCATGTAAAGATTGATGAAAAGTTTATGGTTCAAGAAAGATATCATGATTACTCACCCATGATTGAAGAAGAACCTAGACCCTCCACTAGTGAGACAGTCATTAAAGAAATGTTTGAAAGTATTGATTTAATATTCAATGACCTTGAGACAAGTGAAGAAGAAACTCCTAAGGCTGATGAGTCAGCATCACCTAAAGTTCCAAAGTTTACATCTAGAAATCATTGGAGATCAGAGTGGAAAAGTCTTGACAAGATCACAAGAAAAAAACTCAGCTAGGAGCAAAGTGGTATGTTTAATATCTCAGATTAAACCTTTAAGTGTTGAAGATGCTTGTAATGATTTCGATTGGCATGATGCTATGAAAGAAGAAATTGATTAGATTATTAAGAATGACACTTGGAAACTGGTCCCAAGACCTAGTGATAATAATGTGATTGGAACAAAGTGGATATTCAAAAACAAGATGAATGAAGATGGTACAATACTAAGAAATAAAGCAATATTAGTATGTAAGGGATATGCACAAAGAGAAGGCATTGATTATTCAGACACATTTGCACTTGTGAGTAGATTATAAGCTATTAAGTTGTTTCTAGCCTATGCTATAGTCAAAAATTTCAAAGTTTATTAGATGGATGTCAAGTCAGTATTCCTGGATGGAGATTTGAAAGAAGAAGTATACATTGAAGATTGAAGAAGGCCCTCTATGGACTTAAGCAAGCCCCTAGAGCATGGTATGAGAGACTAGATGGATACTTAACAAAGATTGGATTCAAGAAAGGAGTAGCAGATTGTAATCTATTCATTAGAGAGACATCTGAAGGTTTACTACTTATAGCTATATTTGTTGATGACATCATCTTTGGAGGTAATGACAAGCTCAGTGCTGAATTTGCCAAAAAAATGTAGAATGAGTTTGAGATAAGTATGATTGGTCCTATCAAATACTTTTTGGGACTAAATGTACAGTAGACAGAAAAAAGGAATTTTTATTAATCAGTCCAAGTATGTGAAAGAGATACTAAAGAAATTCAAGATGGATGATTGCAAGCTAGTAGGAACCCCTATGATCATTGGAAGCAAGCTTACAAAAGAAGATGACTCATCAATAGTAGATATAACATTTTATAAGTCTATGATTGGTAAACTCATATATCTTACTCAGACTAAACCTGATATTTCCAATCCAGTTGGCATAGTTGGAAGATTTGCAGCAGAACCTAAACAAAGTCACCTCATGGTAGTAAAGAGAATATTTAGATACTTGCAGGGCACTATAGATTATGGTCTATGGTATTGTTGGAACTTGTAATAATTTCATGGCTTTACTAGTTTCCTTCCAGCCTCTGCAGTTATTTCTCCATGTTTTTGGTTAAACCCTAGGTGAAAATTTTGAAAAATCTAGACATTTGCAAGGAAAACCCTAAGTGTGCCCTAGCCCTATTCTAATTTCATGTTACTTTTTGGGCCACTTAAAATTTCTTTAAGGCATGTGCATTAAATTTTATTACCCTGGCTGCCTTTATTTTCTGAAGTCTCTAAGTGGCCAGCTTTATTTTTTCCTAAGTCTGTCAGTGTAATTTTTTTCCCTAAGTCTAGCGCTTTAATATTTCCTAAAGTCCTCAGCTCTATATTTTCTTGGGCCCGGCTTTGACACCATCTTGATCCAATGGTTGTCATGAAATTGCAAAGGATTTTTCAGAGGCTTGCACTTTTGCGATGACTGTTGATTCTCTTTTATGACGTTTCCTTTCTTTGCAGATGGCTCTACATGCTAGGTGTGCTTAGTCAGCATTTTCTCATTGGTCCATGTATTAATGACTCAAAATATTGTCAGTGGGGCCAATGATTTTGGAGGTTCAGTGGTTCTAATAGTGGTAAAAGATCGACGGCTAGCATATGATCTTAAGGGTTATTTCTGACACATGAGGCTATAAGACCAGCCATTGATTCTTTTCTATGTCAAAGGTTTTTCAGAGTAGTATAAAAAGGTTAATCCAATGGTTGTCATAAGATCTGATAGAATTTGTCAAAGGCTTGCAGTTTTACAATAACCATTGATTCTGCTTCGTGATGTAATCTTTTCTTTCAATGGGTCCACTACTAAGTGTACATGATATGGCAAGTTGTGAATGGTCCATGGGTGAATGAATGGATATGCTATCAGTGGGACCTAGTTTTCAACAATTTCAGAGGGTCCTGACCCTATCAGAGAATCAATGAATGATGTAAGTTCTTATCGAATTTGTTAGAGGCTTTAGATTATGTGCCGACCATTGATTTCATATCCTGTCAGAGGGTTGTCAGAGCAGGGAGAGATTCTCCATCTGACAGTGGGTGTGTAATTTGATGGAATCTCAGAAGCCTATGTGAAGATGAGACAGCTGTCGATCTTCTTGATGTGGGCCCGGTTAATTTCTTAGTCTTTTTGGCAATTCTGACAAATGCTTGCTTGGTTCACTGGTTCACATGATGTTTTAGCAAAAGGTCTAGTGACTTAGCGATTTGGTGAATAGTGTTCATGTAGTAGCCAAATGAATTAGCAGTGCTCTCAAAGTTCTCATGAATGGGCTAGGGTTTCTTTAGTAATGCATTCATCAAATGGATAGAAGGTTAAGGGTTAGTCGAGGAAAGTGGGACCACATGATGATTCATCACTGAGGTGTCAGTTTCTGATTGACTGAGATGGAAGATGATGAGGAATAATATAGGGTGGGGCCATTGTCAGAGGAGTTAGTGACGAGGACAAGATCTATGGTTGGCATAAGATCTTATGGGTTGTGTTAGAGCCATGAGATCTTGTGTCCACCATCCGATTTTAGGGGCTTACTGAATGTGGGTCTTGTGTTAGAGATGACCGAGTATGAATAGAAAATAACATGGTGATAAGTGGCATAAAGTAGGCCCAAGTGGGGGTCTAAGGTCTAGCGGTTTAGATAAACAATGTTAGTGGCCTGATGAATTTCATTTCTTTTCACTCGTTCATAGAATGAGATGGAGGTATTTTAGATTGGCTAGTGATTCAGTGAAGGAAGGTTGTGTGATCGCTAAGTATTTTAGCAATGACTTAAAATGTTCTACAAACTAGTGAAAACCTTTTGTTGCCAGTTCACCAAGTGTAACTGGGGTAAGTATGTTTTCCTTTAGTCACTAAGTCACTGAGTTAGGTGGTGGGTTAATATTTTATTGCGCAAATAGGAAAAAGCTTTGTCGCATGTTCGCTAAAGGTAAACCCAGGCTGGCAGTTGAGTTAGGGATATAAAGACTATGAAAAGGAGAGATCGAATAGTCGCAATATAAAGTTGATCTGATTTCAAATGTTGACCACCGATTTGCTGTTAGAGCAATAAAGTGACTGTTGTTTTTCAAATTTAAAATTTTGAGGGTTTCTAGTGATAGAAAGGACCATAATTTATGGTTTTAGCTATAGGATTTGATGAAGTTGTTGTGCCGACTACTGTAAGATGATCCAGAGGGTTTGATGATTGATTGTTGGTGCTTGTACCATCATGAAGTGAACATAAGTAAAGCTCGAGGCATGTTGTAGGGGTACAAACAGACTGAAAAGGCATGGTGTTTGCATGATCTTCAGTACAAACCAAAAGATTTTCATTGATGGAGATTAGTTTTGGGTCTGTTTGTCTAGGTTGCTTGGTTTTCTCCACTAGAATTAATTGTTGTTTATAATTGGTTGGTTTAGTGGGTGAAACCCTAACCCTAGTGATCTGAAGCTTATTGCATCCTAAGTTCTTTGAGGATTCCAAGATAGCTAGTGGTATAAGTAGTAAGTGTTCTCATTTTGTAAGGGTTCCGAAACTTTTTGGGTCTCCTAGCTTTCTTGTTTTCCAATCTTTTTGGTTCTTGGTTCCAGTCTTTGGAAATCCAAGGGATTCTATTCTCTAGTTCCATATTCTTGATGGTTGAATGTTGATACAAACTTTTCAGAGTAGATTATTGATCCTATGATTTTGAGTAAAGAGTTTACTTGTATGTATTGATACACTTCCATGAAATACAATACAATTTCCACCTTGGTTCTATTATTGTCTCTTTGCTTTGTCTTTATTCTTGTATGTCTGTATTTGTAAGGCATTTGGAACATACTAGTTGTAAGGCAGCTATCTAATTGTTGCATGATTTTCTTTCAAGGAGAGAATTAAATTCTTATGTGCAATTTCAGAGAATGAATACATCCATGGAAGATCTTGATGGTAGCAAACCTAGACTGAGAAGATAGTTTTTAAGGCATTCTATCCAAATTGTATGTGGTTTGTAAGGCATATCACTATATTTCCTAGAAATTACTCTATTAATTTATGTTAGACTCTTTTCCCAAAGGATTAGGCACTGATCTAATCTCTATCATTCAAACACCTTTCAGTCATCAAACACAAATTCATCATTACCAATACCATTTCATTTCATGTTCATGTACTTAAAGAATAGGACTTTCCTTGATGCTTTACAGTCCATAGTTGCTAATTCCTTGAAGAGTGAATCAAAGGTTAGCCTTCCTTGAGTTTTACTCATAAAAAGGACTCATCACCCTTATGCCATTGTTCATGTTATCATACTAGGAGTCTCATTAGTCACATTCTGCAATAGGTTGTTCTCAGCTATCTTCAGAATTATCTCCCACAAAAGTATCTCTAATGAACTCAATAGCATGACAATGAAGACCTAATCCACCATTTCATAGTTTACTTGAAAGATAGTAACCTATTTTTAGGAAATACCTACCTGAGTCTTATGGAGCTCAAAGCAGAAGGAGGATCTTATTCAATCCTCATCAATTAGGCTTTTCTTGCAAACTTGGAGATCTATTTACTGAGAATCAAGACAATATCTTTGCCAAGTTTGACCTACAAGAAAAATCCCTAACAGGTATCCTAATTCAAAAAATGTTGAGCTTCATGTGTACACTGATGCAGATTGGGCAGGATGTGTTGATGAAAAAAAGAGTACATCAAGTGGAGCAATGTTTCTTGGTGATAGACTTGTCACTTGGACAAGCAAGAAGCAAAATTTTATTTCTCAATCAACAGCAAAAGCAGAGTATGTTGCAACATCCTTGAATTGTTCTATAATTGTTTGGACCAAGTAGATGATAAAGGATTTTGGAATTCAGATTGATTATCCTATTTTATTCACTGTGATAACACTAGAACTATCAATATGTCAAAGAACCCAGTAATGCATGCAAAGACAAAGCACATTGACATCAAATATCACTTCCTAAGAGAGAAAGTGGTAGAGAAGGAAGTCAAGTTGGACTATGTGAGTACTAAAGTTTAGTTGGAAGATATATTCACAAAGCTCTTGCCTAAAGATACTTTTGAGTATCTCAAGGAGAAGTTGGGAGTCATTTCCTTCCTTGACTCTACTTAGAAGAAAGGAGGAAAGGCATCAGTCCTTAGGGACTCATGTAAGGTTGACTACTCTACCTCAGGAGTAGTACCAGTGGTTAAAATGAATGGGAGCCTTTGCCATTGATGTCAAAGGGAGAGTAATATATAGAGTCATGAAAAACATAAGTAAAAAGGAGTAATATACTAAGGGGGAACAATATTTAGTTATGACAGCAATACAGTTGAAGAAATGGAGAATATTATAAAATATTGCAATAGATGGAGGATTCATCTTTTGGGGAGTTTTGAAGAGGAAATGGAGAATGTTATAAAATAAATATTCATTTGGGTTGGTGGTGGTTTTTCATTCCACATGTTGCCATCAATGCCAAAGGGGGAGATTGGTTGAGATTTGCCAGTGGGCTAGTATTGACTGTATGTTTGTCATTGATGAAAACATATGGAAAGTAGCATGCGTGGAAGTCTTATGTAGTAAGATTTTAGTATATGAAGCATGGACATGATATTAGCATGATATCATGGGTGTAGAGGTTAACTATTAGTACATATAGTTATATAGCAGCTGGTGTTAGGAGTGTTCCCGAGAGAGTAACAAGAAGTGTTCTATGTATGGTTGTCTGTATAGTTATCATGGAGCCTTGTGCACTTGGATATATGTTGAAGACATGTTAGTGATGTTTTAGTTATGGACACATAGTCTATTGATGAGTAGAAGTGAAGTTATGAAGTCCCTATTCACCAGCAGTAGTTTCCTATGTTTATTCAGAAGAATCGACAGAGATTTTATTGGTTCTTGAGTTGCGCCTATCTTTAGGGTACGCACCCTTAGATTTAAGCTTGGAGAATTTTTATTGATGTTTGGTTAAGATCACATGAGTTGATTCAACTTGAGGGGAAAGATCCATCTATTTTGGTAGAGCCGACAGTGTAGCCTGCATCTACATTTATCTTATTGGATAGGTCCCATAATGAGTTGCATGCATAGTAGAGCCAACAGAATGTTTATTGGAGTTTTTAATGGTTTCTCTAATATGATTTCAAGGTGGTTCTAATAGGCTGACTTGATTATATCATTTAGAGAAAATATATTTATAGGCAGTCATTTGTGATTGCTTGAGTGTGGTTCATGGTTGATTAAGCAGAGTAGAGTAGAGTGTACAAAGTGTTGAGCCATCAGAAGAAGGTCTATGTGACCAAGTAAAGTACTTATTCTATTCATTGGAATTGAGCCAGATAGAAAGTCAAAGTGTAGTTCACCAACATCCAAATATAGTGTATATCTATTAAATAGAAGGTTGTAGCCTTCACCCCTTTGAGTAGTGTGCTCTCAGACAGTGCATCCTCTCCCCTAATAGGGACAATTGTAAAAGACTCCTAAGAGGTTCCAACCCTTGACCAGGTCTACTATACTTAATATATTGTAAAAAAACTCCTAGCAGGGTTAAGGATCTTCTAACAAGGATCATTATATAGTAGTACAAAATATTAGTGGGTATCAAGTCCCACCGGGGTTTTTACCTATTTGGGTTTCCCTGTAACCAAAATATTGGTATTGTGTTCATGTGTTCATGTGTTCATGTGTTCTTTCATTGTGTATATGTTTTATGTTTAAGTATACTTAATTGGATAAAGAATTAAATCTTGTAGATAACTAATTCACCCCCCCCCTCTCTCAGTTATCTCTTGGGACTATTCCTAACAGTGTCATCTCATGCATTATATTGCACTTGAAAGGCCATTTGAGCCCATGTTTGTGAACTCTAATAAAAGATCCTAAATGGGGTCAAAGGTGGAAACTATGGTAGAAAGAATGTTTTTATAATATATTTGACATGTTATCAAAGGTATAAGTTAGTAGAGGGTCATTTGAGCATATATTGGACAATCTTGCAAAAATTGTCAAAACTTACAAAAATTATTAAAACTTGATTGCCAAATCTTGCAAAAATTATTAATTTAATTACATAGTCGGCTACCTTATCATGTAAACCAACATTTTTAAATGGTGTGTTGAATGTTCAATTGCCTTGGTTCTTTTTGCAATTTTTCTATGTTTAAGTATTCATATATAGCCTAATTTTTTTACCTCTGAATTAGTAAGACCATGTCAGATAATATTAATGAAGAAAAAACAAGGACACACTTACTACATTGTGGTCTAACTACAAACTAAAATGTGATGGAAAATTTTATTGTCCCTACAAAAATTGTAAGGGATTAAAGACTCAAAGACTTCTTGTCAGAACAACTAAGAAATATTGTAGGCAACATGGTCACATTGAAGGGGGGAATGATTATCGCCGATTGGTAAGTTATTCATTATATTTTTTTAACAATTTATATACATAATAAATCAGATCATGATGAGATCATGATAATGGTTTATTTATGCTCATCATTTTCATAGAGGTCGACCTCCCTAGGGCACATGTTATGGACCATGACAACCCAAAGAATGTGGATTTCCAAGTGGAGGAACATAGAAGTTTGAATATCGTTCAAATGAAGATAATTATCCCATGGAGGAAGATGATCATGCACTAGAAAACTTAATTGAAGATGATGTTATTGGCATAACTGATCATGTGTCAGAAAAGAAAATTGAAGATGATGGTACTGGCATAGCTGATCATGATGATTAGGATGACCTTGATGTTTCTCATGATATACCTCTACTTGAGAAGGTATACAATCTCCTTTATGAAGGCTCTGAAACAAATTTTATCTCTATTGTATTATTTTTGGTGATCTTGAAGGTTATGAATGATTTATCCAACATAAAAATCTCATGTATGTTAAGGTATGTCATATAGGTCATATTTTTCATCTATTTTAGTTGTAATTTCATTATAGTTAATAAAGGGTGAATCATGTACCATTAATATTTTTTATATTAACAAATTATATATTGTTTTTCTATAGATTGATAGGTGAGTTTTTTTTAACACCATAAAATATTCTACCTCACTCATACCGAGAATCATCTACCATAATGATAGATGCATGTCCCAATGATCATATTATATATCGTAAAGAACATGAATTTACAACAGAATGTCCTAAATGTCATATCAGTAGATATCAAAAAGATAAAATTGTTGGAAATTTGGCTGAAGTGAGTACATAGATGTTTTCATTATGGCAACATATGATCCCCATGAAGATTGCACAAGTCAGAGAGCAAGTATAGCAGAGCACATCACAAATTTGTCTAAGTGTGAGAAGTTGTTTTCACAATGTACCAAGACACAGTTTTTGTTTGCGATGTTGACTAGAGTGATTTCAGTGCTTATGCACTTGAACATAGACTCTATGATGGCTAATGATGACCCATCTCAGAGTGCAAGCTAGTACGACATGTACGGAATTAGTTATGATAGTTTTATTGAAGATAGTGTGAAGCCGACAGAATAGAATATGAAGGCAGAATTGGTAAAGAGTTAAGGGATTATTTTTTTTATCAAAACAATATCTTAAAAATATAAAGGGATGACATCCTGGATGTTAACTCTTAGATAATTATATATGGAAGTTGACCATGTAAATTTATTAGCCTTAATAACTTGTATATATATGCAATTGTAATTGTAAAGAAAAGTAGCGAAGAAAAAGTGATGTAATAAATGTAATTATGAAGTGAATGCAATAGTGACGATGCGAAGATAAGAGTAGAAAAGGAATATTGATACAAGTAGAATAAGGTTATGTACCTTGACCTATTTTTTATACATTGTATATTACTTGTTTGGGTAGTGGGCTCATCTAGTAATCAGATTTTGTATTGACAACTCCTAACAAGGTTGAGGCTTCTAACAAGGCCTATAGTCCCTTAATCAGGACTGATACACTATATGCTTGTAATAGACTCATAACAGGGTCAATATCCTTAACATGATACTTTTGATTATTAGATCTTTGTGGGTACCATCCCCACCGGGGTTTTCCCTTGGCTAGGGTTTCCTCGAGAACAAATAATGTGTTATGAGTTCTTTGATGTTATTGCTATGCATGTTATTTAGTTTCTTATGTTATGCATGTGTGAAGAAAATTTGTTATATCCATATTTGGGCAAAAGATAAAGTTTGTAGAATATTGATTCACCCCCCCTCTCAGTATTCCCTATTTCTAACAATTGGTATCAGAGCTTAGTTACTCGGAGAAGAATCATTCAAAGAAATCCTAGCAGCTTGAGTAAGATCTCTATGGATATGGATCAGCTACAGAAGAATCTTGATGAAGCTCTTGAATAGATTGATATGCTTACTAATGAAAGAAACACTCTAAAAAGAAAATATGATGATGTAAAGAACCTTATTGAGAAAATGAAAAACAAGATAGAAGATCTGAAATCTGAAAAGGAATTTGAAGTTCTTATTGAAGATTGTGATGACAATTTAGAAAAAGAAAATGTGATCCTTAAGCATGAACTAAAGATACCAAAACTAAAACTAAGTTTGAAAGATGGAAATGACAAAAATGAAGCAAATCTAAGATCTGAGAATGAAAGATTGAAGATTGAAAATGAAGGATTAAGATTTAAAATTGGCAAAGTAACATTTGAATTTGAGAAAGTAAATTTGTAGCATACAGAACTTGAGAAATACAATAGGATTGTGAAAGGTGAATTGACTCAATCCAAACAACAACTTGAAAGGCTATATTCAAATAATGAGAAGATTGATGAACAAGTATCTTATGGAAAACCATCCTATGATAAGACTGGACTTGGATTTAATATATTCAGAACAAATGATGAAAGAAAAGAACCAGATGAAAAGAAGTCAGATGAGATCAACAAATCTGAAGATGCACCTAAAGAAGAAGAATCACTGAAGCAAGAAGAATCACCCAAAGGTATGTAAAGAGAATTCAAAGGTAGATGTTTTGGTTGTAATACTATTGGTCACATGAAGAGAGATTGCGCAAGTAAACAATTTAAACCTCTTAATGGTTATTGTTATAATTGTCATGGTTTTGGACATAGAGCTATTGAATGTAGAAAATCTAAAGTTATTGAGAATAATCATGGTAGTAGAATGTTTAGGAATACTAACAATGTAGATAAGAGACCTACTGAAGATATGAATAGAAGAAATGTAGTATGTTATAGATGCAACAAGGTTGGAGACATTGCTAGAAATTGCAGGTCACAGATCAATTAGTAAGGACCGAGATATGGGAACAATGGAATTGTTTGTCAGATATGTAACAAGATTGGACATACAACAAGATTTTATAGAATGAACAATGGAACTTACCATCCTAACCCTAACCCTAGGAATCATGCAAGAAGAAATGAAAGTACAAGAAATAGTCAAAAAAGTTGTTGCGGTAATGAAGATGAAGTTAAGTTTGTTAAAGGCACAGATCAAGGAGACATATTCAACATTGAAGGTAATCAGAAAGGTGAAGTATCAAGTGGTAAGAGTGAATCCTTACCTGACCTATCTTTAAGCACTTAAATTATGTAAATTGTAGTAGTTTAGGAACTTAGAATTAGTGTAGAAGTAGATTTATGATGAATTAAGTCTTGCACAATTAATGTAAGGTAGTTTATGATGTACTAATGCTATGGTTAAGAGTGCAAAATAAAATATTATGTTTTGCGAGATCGCAAGAAGTTTTAAGTTTTGCAGGTTAACAGAAACAACTTTTTGGAAAGAAGCGGCAAAAGAATTGAATGCGATGTCAGACCTAAGTGATATTCAAGTGATAAAAGGTTATGATTGAAGTTATTTGTCTGTAAAAGTGAATTGAAGTGTTTAGAAGAGTAGAAAACAGTGATTGGAAGCATTTTGCAGTGATTTGGTGAAAGATTGAAGCGTCGAATTTGCAGAAACCCTAAAATTGTGAATTTGAGGTATTTATCTTAATAGATCTTTGAATCGGTATAAGAGATTAGAAGCAATCATGGATGTATCCTTAATTCACAATGTCAGAGATAAGAATAGACCTAGATTGAAGAAAGAACTAGTAGAACCCTTGGAAGATGATCCTAAGTTAGTACTATCATCCGTACCAAATGAAGTTTTGCATTTGGAAAATGTAAGAAGTTATCTTGGATGTAAGATTTAAACCCTAAGTGACAGTGACTTTACCAGTGAGTATCAGAAGATTTACAATCATGATATGTCTTTGAAGCAAGGATATGAACATTTGAAAGACAATGAGATTGTTAGGTATTCATTGAAATATGAGTTTGATGATGAAGAATGCACTAAGATCATTTTGAGTAGAATTCATAATAGGAAATTTTGGCTAGAGGATAGAGTAATAGACATTACTACTGATTTGATTCATGATGTAACTGGATTATCTAAATCTGGTGTTATTCCCTTAAATGAGAAGAATATAAGAAAAATAGTTATTGATAACATAGGTTTATCCTATAATGGTAGAGGAATTGTAATTAGTAAAATCAAGCAAGATGATGTGAGATATTTGTGCAAAATCCGAACCACTAAGTTTTGTTCAAATTCTAGAGAAGATGATATGGCAACTGGTATGGTACATATAGTATATTTGATGTGTGTTGACAAGGTACTAGTAGATATGTGTGAAATCCTAAAAATTCAATTGTTTGAAAACTTGGAGAAGATTAAGAGGACCAAGTATGCACAATTTAGATTCTCTTCTTTGATCACTTATATGTTTTTCCACCTATTAAGAATATTTCCTTACACAGTTACAGATGATTGGAATAATGGACAAAGAACTATGGAAAGAATTAATAAAGTATATTTGAAACATTTTATTGATAAAGTGAATGAAAGTACTATGTTGGTATTGAAGAGATTTTAGAGATTGGTATCTAGCAGATCAAGGATTCCACAGTCTATTGTGGAGAAATATAAAAATGATATATGTTTCATGGTTGACACTGACTTTACCTATATTGAAGCAGTGGAACCTAGAATTGAGTTCATAGACCCTCTTAGCCATGAGATATCTGAGGTAGAGATAGAAGGATATGTTGGTAGGTTACTTAAGAGTAATTTGGACACCAGTGCAAGAGATTTGGAACATTTGAAGAAAACTTGAACCTTGCAAACGCTATAATGGAAGAAAAGCAGTCTAAGAAGAGAGTGGACAACACTATACATAAAATATTAAAGAATTCTAGCATGATAGAGCATGAGTTTGATATTGCAAAGAAGATAGCAACAGGAATCAAAGGTATTGAGAAGAAAGAAATCTTGTCTGTACGTCCCTTGTCATCAAGTGCAGTTGAGCATGAACCTACACAAGTAAAGGTGAAAGTTGAGGAACCTAAGGAAGAACAAGAAACAAGGAAATCCACTAGATCCTCTTCTTCCACACCCAGCAAGAGAGTGAAGGAAAGTGCTACAGGACCTGGTAAGAGATAGAAATTTTTGGTGCCACCAGTCCCTAGGAAAATTGCAGTAATTAAAGATGATGACACTACTGTGAAGAAGAAAACATGGAAACCCAGAATTGAGAGAGTGAATAAAGAAATCATACAAGATGGAGACTTTACTAAGATGAATAAGTACTATGATCTTTATGACTATTCTGAGAGATTGAATCTTGAAAATTATGTTGTTAAGTACATGATTCTGGCTAACAAGAAGTTTGATACTATTCAGGGAAAGATTCTTGATGACCTATTCAAGAAGCTTGTTAATAGGAAAATGAGAGCACAAGAAGAAGATAAAACTATGAGAGAAAATATGGTGAAGAAACTATGTGTTGTGAAAGATGATGAACATCTTAAATAGATTTTGAAGCCCCTTGGCACTCTTTTGAGGACTAAAAGGAGAACTATTCAGATCATGGCAGGACAGTATGAGCAAGTGAGAATAGAAACAAAACAAGCAATATTTAAAGTTATGGCAGAAATTATTGGAGAGACTTCAGTTGCAACAGAGCAAGAGAAAGAAGCAGAACATGAGGATATTCCTTCCCCACCTGCTATAAATATTGAAGAAGAATCTATGAATTTTGAAGGTATAAATATTAGTTTGGACACTGAAGAAGATGTATTTCAGAACTTAGAAAACAGTGTTGACAATTCAGCTCTTGATGAACCGGATAGAATTGAACAAGCAGAACAAACCCAATCTATGACTAAAGAACCTAAAGAAACTAAGGTTGAAGTACCCCTTCCTACAAAAGAAGACATTAGTCTTACTCCTAAGATTAAAAAGAAGAAAGAAATTGGATCTTTATTTGAAGATTTAGGAAAGGAAGTTGATGATGATGATCAGTTAGAATTGATCACTTCCCTAAATAAAATTATTGGTAAAAACAAGAAGGTAAATAATTTTCAAGGTTGTCTGAAGGACTTAATTGAAAAGTTACAAGGAGTTGTAAGCACACATATTGCAAATGCAGATCCTCTGGAGAAAGAAAAGAAACTAATGAGAACCTTTGATGACAAGTTTACAAATCTATCTAAGATTGAAAAGGTAAAGGCACAAGAGAACTATAAGGCTAGAATGCTTTTGAATATCAGTCAAAATATCAGAGATGATGTCAATAGTCTTGATATCTGTATCAAGGATTTGAGGAGACATTTGGGAACATGAAAGTCTTTGTACATATAGTGTACAACACTAGAGATTTTGGTAGCAAAAGAAGACAAGTAGATCGAGCTAAAGGAGGCAGAGATTCAGAATGAATCAAACCTTCTTTCTAATCTTAATGTGAAGATTAGTCATGTTGAGAAGAAAGTTCGGAAGCTGTATGATGAAATAAGAATTTTGCAAGATGAGAGGAATAGAAAAATGAGGAGACTCACTCTTTTGAGAGAACATACTTCCATGAAGATAAGTGTTATTGAAGAGTAGTTGGAAGAATGTCTTCCAACTAGGATATCATTTCAGAAATTAAACTTTGAGTCCCTCCAAGCATGTCAAATTGCAGCTTATGGACTAAGCACACTACTAAATGTGGCAGATTCCATCAAGAAGTCATGGGAAAAGGAGTTAGAAGCTATAAAATTTGATTTTGCAGATTGTGTTGCAAGCCTACCAGCTTTGCAATAAGACATTTAAGGTATAATCTTTTGTGTTACAATTTTGTTAGCCTCCCTACTTTATTTTGTCATTGTTGTCAAAGGGGGAGAGATATATACAAAATTGAGATTTATACAGAGTAGAAGATTGATAGTATTATGTATACTCTTAGGGGGAGTATTGCAATATATAAGAATTATTTTTGAGAAAGATATAAGGATAGTATATATCTTATACTATGGCCAATTTTGAGACAATTTTGAAATTTTGTTATTGTACACTTAGCCAATTTTCTCATATGTTGCCACCAATGACAAAGGGGGAGATTTTTGGCAATTTGGTTAAAGTGAGTACATACATGTTGTTATTATGGAAACATATGATCCTCATGAAGATCACACAAGTTAGAGAGCAAGTATAGCAGAGCGTATCACAAATTTGTCTAAGTGTGAGACAATGTTTTCATAGTGTACCAGGACACAATTTTTGTTTGCGACATTGACTGGAGTGAGTTAAGTGCTTGCACACTTGAACATAGACTCTATGATGGCTAATGATGACCCATCTCAGAGTGCAAGTTATTACAATATGTACGGAATTAGTTATGATAGTTTTATCAAAGATAGTGTGAAGCCGACAAGATAGAATATGAAGGCATAATTGGTAAAGAGTTAAGGGATTATTTTGTTTATCAAAATAATGACTTACCAATATAAAGGGATCAAATCCTAGATTTTAACTCTTAGATAATGATATATGGAAGCTGACCATGTAAATTTATTAGCCTTAATAACTTGTATATATATGCAATTCTAATTGTAAAGAAAAGTAGCGAAGAAAAAGCGATGCAATAAATGTAATTATGAAGTGAATGCAATAGTGATGATGCAAAGATAAGAGCAGAAAAGGAATATTGATACAAGAAGAATAAGGTTATGTACCTTGACCTATTTTTTATACATTATATATTACTTGTTTGGGCAGTGGGCTCATCTAGTAATCAGATTTGTTATTGACAACTCCTAATAGGGTTGAGCCTTCTAACAAGGCCTATAGTCCTTTAATCAGGACTGATACACTATATGCTTGTAATAGACTCCTAATAGGGTCAATATCCTTAACAGGATACTTTTGATTAGTGGATCTTTTTGGGTACCATCCCCACTGGGGTTTTCCCTTCGCCAGGGTTTCCTCGAGAACAAATAATGTGTTATGAGCTCTTTGATGTTATTGCTATGCATGTTATTTAGTTTCTTATGTTATGCATGTGTGAAGAAAATCTGTTATATCCATATTTGGGAAAAAGATAAAGTTTTTAGAATACTGATTCACCCCCCCTCTTAGTATTCCCTATTTCTAACACAAATAACAAAAAGGTGCCTCACAAGGTTCTTCATTATATTCATATTATTCCACATCTACAATGATTATTCAGGTGCACTAGCTTGGCACACTTTATGGATTTTCATGTACACAATAAAAGTGAAGATTACATTATGTGAATGCCTATAGATGGTTTTGCATTCAAGGACATAGAGAAAAAGTGGCCACACTTTAAAGAAGAACCTTGTAATCTCAGGCTTTCATTGGTAGCGGATGGTGTCAATCCATTTGGAGAGCTGAGATCTTTTTACTCGATGTGCCCTATTTTTGTTATCAACAATAACATTCCTCCATGAATGTCAATAAAAAGGGATCACATAGTGTTGGAAATAATTTTTCTAGGTATTTTTTCATTTAATAGTCATCTACATTAAATTATAAATACCGATGTAAAAAGGTCATAATAATTATGTAATGTTTTTGTTCATTCAACTAGGCAACTACCAAGTTAAAGATATGAATGTATATATTAAGCCTCTTATCAATGAGTTCCTAGATTTATGGAATGGTTTGACTATGTATGATGTCTCTAGGAAAGTAGAACAAAGATAATTTCAATTCCATTCAATTATTGTATGGACAATACATGATGCCCCAAGGCTAACACATTTTTGTGGTATGTTATAGTTTTCTAACTACACATCATAATTATAACTATCAAAATAAACATTTTAAATCCTATTATACATGATCTTATAGGTCTTCAAACAAAGGGAAAATTTGCATGTCATGTTTGTATAGTATAGGCACTTTCTCCACACAAATCATAAATATTGAATTTCTGAAAAACATATTTTCAATAGGAAAAAAGGGACTACATCAAAGCCACAAAAAATGACACGTCCCCTATGGAAGTTGGAATATAATAGAATAAATCATGGAGGTAATGTAATTTCATCTCATGGTTTATGTTTGTAATTTAAATTTTAATATTATGTTTTTTTTACCGATGATGTAATTGATGATCATGAAGGTTGTCAAGGCATTAATGACCAACTTCAAAAGGGACTAAAAAATTATCCTAGACAATTTAGTTGGTTGCCCTACTATGAGCACCTGCAAATTGTGTATTTATTTGATTCTATACATATTGGAAAGAATATAACAGAGACATTATGGAAAATATTGGATGGAAGGAGTGAAAAAAAAAAATTGTCAAAATTTTTCTTGATATTTAGTATTCCAATCATGCAATGAAATATGTCATTCAATCAAATAGAAATGGATACCATATTGATATAAGTGCACTTCCTTGGTTATTGTTCAAGCATAAAGGAAACACTATAAAATAATTCATACGAAAAATTTCATTTCCTACATGATTTGTTGCTAACATAAACAATCTCATATCAAAGAATAGTGAATTTGTGCCAGGAGTGAAAATGCGTGATTGACATACCTTCATTAAGTTAATTCATGTTATTGTGTATTTACTATATATTTGTATTCAACATGTACTTTTCATTGTATTATGTTAGAAAATAATGAAAAGATCATTTTATAATTTATGGAGTATGTTCTACCTCTATCTCTCCTACACCACTTCAACAATAGTGTGAATCAAATTATATATGATCTTGGAAAATACATGAAGTAATTAATGATATTTGTTCAATTTGTTGTATACATATTATATTAAGGATATTTTTTACTTTTTATGTAATTGTAGACATGAAAAAATGGACAAAGTGCTTTTAAATTGCAAAAATCAATAAAATGGCTCAAAATCATCAAAATGCATTAATTCAATCAAAAAGGGATTAAATCAATTAAAATGGACATAATTAAATAATGTTGGATGAAAATAATTAAAGTAAAGGAAAAATCAAATGAGGATGTTAAATAATTAAATAAAAGCTTAAAGGGGTGAAAAACACTACATAATTGATTTTAATCAATTAGTTGTATAGTTGTTTAAATCAAAAATCAAAATGAACCTAGTACCCTTACATGGCTAAATTTAATTAATTAATTGAATTTAATAATTCCTAATATCTTTCAACAAAGTTGAGAAACCAATAAGAATTGAGGACAAAAAGACACAAATCACTCAAAAAGGATGAATCTCAATCAGTCATTTTAAAGTTTCAATCTCAACCACTCAATCTTGTCCTTTTGTCCAAAGCTTTGAGACAAACATTTAAATGGTCCCCCCATTTATGAATAAAGGAAAGTATTTGACTCAACCAAAGGTTAATCATGATTACTTTAGTCCACCCCGTACCCTTGGGAATTTTCTATAAATACGAACCATTTTGAGAGCAATGGATATCTTAGAAAGTCATTTGCTAGGCATTGTTACTATAGGCAATTAAGAGCATTCTAAGAGCAATTAAGAGCATTTAGAGTAATTTGCATTATACTTTGTCAATTTGAGCTAGAATCATCATCATAGAAGCATTATAAAAGCATAGCAGCATACATTCTCATTTTAGAAGTGTCACTAGTGGAGATTTGAGCTGAGAGCTTCACTTACCACCTCTTTCTAGAGAGCCATGAGATGCTATAAATTTTAGTAATAGATTTGCATTGTATTTACTTTAGAATTGTTGCTAATTTGATCTTAATTTCATGAAGGTGATTATCATCATCACACAAATGGCACCCACCATGGGGCCCTAGGCCTCATTTTATCATTTTCATCATAATTTGGATGCTTGTATTGTCTATTTTTCATGAATATTTTGTAGGAAACCAGTGAAGTCATGCTTACGGGAGATTTGTTCATGCCTGGAGTCATTTTACTGCCACCTACAATCTCTGTCCTAACGCCTGTTATCTGAAGATTCACGCCTGGCAAGCAAATTCTACATGGTTTTGAGTACTCAACAGTCACCTAAAAATCATTCGCTCACGCTTGTGAGATTAATGCATTCAGCCTTTGATGCTTAAAGTCATGCCTGTGACTCAGGAAGTATCACTTTGCCACAATCTATTATCGCCTATCTTTATGCTTTGCTTTTCCATTTTAAATAATAGTCACGCGTATAATCTTGCAATTCACGCTTACTGTTATTAAATACTCGCTTAGCATAAATCATTTTCCACAAATTTAAGTTTTGTTCATGCTTTGTGATAAATTGTTCACGCCCATGTAATTTTGACTATCACTAGTGTCATTGCAAAGTGTCACTTGCTATCAGTAAAGTTACGCCTACTAACAATTAGTTCATGCCTATTAGCTGGATAATGTTTCCTACTACCTGTTGTCTTTGTTTACTATTAAATTGATTAGATCATTTGTCTAACTCCCTATTTACGTGATTTAATAGTAAATGAGCAATCATAGGAAAGTACAGAAGCTAAAAAGTAGATTTAATCAAGAAGGAAAGGCTTTAGCAAAGAAGATTAAGAAGAAGAACTTTGAGAACATTAAGGCTATTCTTGAGACTACACAAGAGGAGGACAATCAAGTATTTCAAAATTACCTTGCAATTGTTCAAGCATATTGTATGCAAATTAGTTGGATACTATTCTGAATGATGAATTAACTAATAAAAGGTTAATAAATCTATCTAATAAGAAAACTACAATGAAGAATGCAATAACAAATGAAACCAAATTAACAATTTACCTTCACCTACAAATGCAGCTTGTCTCCATTGTCCTCCTAGCTTTGATTTCTTGAAGATGTTGAGCTCTCAGATTTCCAAATGAAGCTCTTTCCCAAGATGATTCTAAAGTGTGGAGATTGAATGAAATGAGTGCACAACTAAAACTTGATTATGCAAATATGGTGGATGAAATGCAAATGATGGGATGATAATATGGATGCTTGGTTGCTTGATTGCTTTAATTCTTGGATACTTGAATGCTTGTTATCAAAAATACCTATTAGCTTTCAAATGGAAAATGAGGCTCCTTTTATAGAGTTTTTGGAGGATCTAGGCCTAGGTGGCAGAATCTTACGGTTGAGAATGAAAGGTGGAAGATCCTAGGGCTAGAATTGACTTGGTTGAAGGAGTTGAGAGAAAGGGGGATGTAGTTGGAATGTGAGAGGAAGAATAGGGATGATGTTCCTCTCATATTTACATGGAGGAGAAGAAGGTGGAAGGGAAAGACACATGTCAAGTGTCTCACAAAGACCAAAGAGAGAAAGAGGGAAAGACCTTTTCCTCATGAGGACTCTTTGCACAAGTGTCCTATGACTCACTCTTGACCGTTAGAGGTGGCTTGAGAAGCCCCTTAGGAATAGGGAATGTCTCTTGACTTGGTTGTTGAGAGGACATGTGGTGATGAGACCAAGTCCTATGAGGCCACATAGCCCTTAAGAATAGGACATGTGTGGGTGAGGATAAATATGAATAAATAATTAATAATAATTATTTATCTTAGCTAAGGTGATGTGTCAAGTGACTAGGTGGATGAAGTGGACTAGGAGACTTAGTCATATTTAGGTGATTGTGTATTTAACTAAATCACTTTAATAGACTATTTAGAAGACTTAGGATATAGAATTAGACTATAGTGAATTTATTAAATAAATTGAATAATTTACTTAATAAATAGAAGAAACAAATATTAATTAAATAATAAATATTTAATTAATTTATCAAGTCAATAGTAATTAAATAATAAATATTTAATTAATTAATGAAGCCATTTTTAAGTGTATACATTTTTCCCCTCTTTGAAATAATGTGCTGGTCACATTGTTTCAAAGAAAAATCCAACATTTTTGCCCTTGCCCCAGACAATATCTCAGACAACCTATGCATGCCCCTCGAGAGATTGATTGACAAAAAAGATTATTTGAATGGTGTATTGGATTTTATTTTTTTTTAAATTTTATTATTATTATTATTTTTTATTATTGTACAATCAAGCTCATGAAAGAACAGTAGAAAATATGGATGAAAATGGGGTGGAATGGAAGAAAAAGGGGAGATAGGGTCCACACACCAAGCACACCAGGTCCACAGGCTATAAATAGGGCTAAGGGGTCCACAATAGGCTCATTGTGCACACTTGTCACTTGGAGATCAGAGCGTGAGAGAGAGAAGAGCAGAGCCACCAAGATGTCATTCCCCTTGTCAGATCACCGCTTCGAGAGAGTCAGACGCTTCCAGCGACCACCTGATTTAGGTGAACCAGTAGGTGACTCGATCCTGCTTTGTAATTCCATGATTTGATGCATGTTAGATTAGATTTGGAGCATGTTTAGGGTAGATGAAATGATAGATTAGATTAGAAAATTTTAAGTTTTCTAGGTGGAGGATGAATGCGTAGTTTTGGTACATCAATGCGCAGCAACTTGTGACATTTGCAGAGAAATTCAAATTTTCGACGCATTCGTTAAGGATAAGTGCGCATTCATACGAGGAGACTGGTAGTGCTATGCAAGCATGAAATAAAAGTATGCATATGTACTTGCTGCACATGTGTTATGAAAAGTTGTGCAAATGGTCAATAAAATAGCACATACGTTTAAAGCTGCGCAAATGTCATTAAATGTTGCGCAAATGGGGAAGAAGACTGTGCATCGATAAAAACTTGCACAAATGTGAAAGAAAGTTGCTCATGCATGTTTCAATGCTACACATTTGTTTTAGGTGGTAGAAGTTGGTCATAATAGATAGTCAGCTAGGTCAAACTTGATGTCGATAAGATGATTTAATCTATCAACAGTTGATTGTGATCAATTTGATCAAGATTGGCAACATTGTGCATGGTCACTAGTTAGCCAGTCTGAAAGAGATAATTGATAGAATCATCTATTGAAACACATGATAAACATGTTTGAAATTGATATGATAGGATAGATAGATTGATAGATCAGTTTATCAAAATCTGATAGGTTGATTGTTGTTGACTGGAATAGGAGGATATCACAGATGTTCTAATGTCATGGGAGAGATATTTCATCACACGGAACCTGAGACCAGCATTATCAGAGATAGAGAGACTGGTGATAGGAGCATCGAGACTTTACTATGTGATTTACATGACTGAGATTTAGGTGAATCTGAGCATGATGACCACATTAGCTAAGAGATGGCACTCAGAGATGAGTACTTTCCATCTTCTGATAGGGGAGATGACAGTGACACTAGAGGATGTATATCGCATCCTCTGGCTTCCCATCACAGGAGAGTTAGTGCAGTACGATCGACATGGTGAAGTCACAAAGTGCAGAGCCATCTTTGGGGATGATGACATAAAGGATGGGGAGATTAGCTGGAAGGATATGGTTGACTTGTATGACCCTCTTCTAGTGGTTCTAGCATGTGTGATTGGGGGATTCATATGCCTTGATCGGAGGTCACATAGATTTGCAGTTGGGTGGGGCCGGACATTATAGTGGGTGATGGAGGGGACCTGATTTGCTTGGGGGGTGTGTTTATTAGCACACCTATACCATGATTTACATCAGGTGGTGTACCATGGGAGTGCATCTCTATCAATAGGGGTGACACTGCTCCATGTTTGGGCATGGGAGCATATTACAGTGACTAGGCCATTGGTGATTCGATTCTGAGGTGCAGGGCAGACCTGTATTCATTTATACACCTTAGTTTTGTCTCAGATAAAATTGGGCCATTTAGAGTTTTGGCGCTATACTTTTGATACATTGGACACAGTGACATGGAGACCCTACCTAGGGTGTGAGCCATGGGATGATGAGCGGTAGTTGGGATTTTGTTTTGAGGCGTGATGGATGATAGGGTAGATGCCCTTTATTATTGAGAGACATCAGGTTAGCCAGGTTCTGTGACAGTTTGGCAGGATACAGGGTATGCCCTAGGGAGTGACTAAGTTTGGACGAACACATTAAGAGAGATGGGATTGGGGGCTCATGGCATCATTTGATGCTGCATGGCAAGAGTTTTTGGATGCACCATTCTAGGCATGGTCCATGAGATAGACAGTGGTTGACCTTGGGATGACTACTGATTTAGAGTAGTTTTTGAGAGATCATCTGGTGCCATGAATTACAGATCCAGCAGCGAGACCTCTAGAGAGAGATCCAGTAGACAGATGTTTGGGGAGGTGGCGAGGTTGAGATAGGAGGGGATGAGGGAGAGGAGGAGATGGAGGAGGAGATGGAGGTGATGGAGATGGTGGTGGAGATGTAGGTGGGGGAGATGGAGGGAGAGTTGGCCCATGGATGAGGGGAGGTGGAGTGAGGTAGAGGGGACAGGGATGGAGACAACCTCTAGTACAGCTAGCACAACTAGCTATAGGAGCACCATTATAGGTACCAGTCACTCAAGTATAGATACCAGTTACTATAGTATAGATACTAGTTGTGGCAGTACAGGCACAGGATGAGGTAGACATTTTATTGGCCCAGGTTGGTGTGGTACAGGGTGGCATATAGGATGAGCCAGATGTGGAGATGCCAGATCTATAGGCACATGATGAGCAAATGGACATGGACATCGGGGCACAAGATCTCTATTTACATAGAGATGCTACTGAGGAGGAGCCTGATATTGATGCACTACTAGTCTGACTAGTAGCTATCTAGGTAGAGGTAGACCAGGTTCCAAGTCTGGAGAGATAGATTGAGAGGATGGGCAGACAAATGGATGTGCTACGAGCAAAGAGAGATTCAATTGTTGAGAGACTCAGGGAGTCAAAGATGCTATTAGATGATTTATAGAGGATAGAGGACCTAGGTCCCCATGGGCATATCATGAGAGCCATGATACATGCTAGGAAGGAGATATCCTACTAGCGAGAGGCATATAGATAGGTAGTCCCGAGGGATTAGTGGACCAGGAGCTATAGAGAGAGCTCAATTGGCATCAGATCAGTAGCATATGAGTGACAGGCACCAGTTGGTAGTGGAGGGGTATCATCACATCCTCCTAGAGCACTGACAGGTTTAGGAGGTTAGGGTGGGTCCTCAGCATCAGGGAGTACAGCAGCACAAGGCCACATTGCATCTCATAGATAGTGACATACAGAGTCTGGAGGTAGTGGTTCATAGATGGTGAGAGAGCATTGTATACACTGTTGTACCATTATGATTCATTGTATCATTATATTTTGACTTGATGGACACTGACTAGGGACACATTGGTATTGATTTATGTCATTGGACATTCAGATATTCTTGTTGTTTTATAGATTGTATGTGATACAGTTCATCATGATTTGCTTTGATGATTTATATACATGTGTGTACTGACATATGCAGGATGTGATGATTTACTTTCATATGAATAAAATGTATGTCTTAGAATGTAAAATGATTTATATGCATGATTTGATATTGTTGATGCTTAATGGTTAATAATCATATGATGGTGATATAAATGCATGTCTTAAATGAGTTTACTAATGCTATGTGATTATCAATGCAATATTGTGATGAACAATGTGGATAATGAATAATAAATGAATGATATAATGCAAATGATATCTAATGTAATAAATGATAATGTACCTAAGATGATTAAATGTAATAACAGATAACATGATAAAAGAAAATGAGATGAAACGATAGCTATAATAAATGACCAAATTATATATAAATGAACACCCCTAATGAAGATAACATATGTCTCTAAATGATTAAGTGCAAAATGTGAAATGCAAAAAGATCATAATATGTTTGGTTATCCAAATGTCCTCAACTTAAATAACAATGTTTTTGACATAAGAAAAATGGATTAGGATAATTAGATAACCTAAAAGATAACCTACAAATCTCTATAAAAGGAGCACTGATATGCAAATTTAGGAGATGGTATAATGCAATGAAAAATGAAATATGAAATGAGTATCTCCACAACTTCATGTAACATCTTAGAACTTCATAATAACTGGAATTTGATTTTCATCATTGAGCTTGTTATGTTGCAAGAAAATGCAAGCATCATGGTATAATTAAACCAGGATGACCTGAGCACTTCTTGCATGGAGTTTAATATTGCAAACTTGACAAGCATCTAGGTATAATTGAACCGAGATGACCTAAGTTTCATTTGTGTAATAGACAAGGAATATTTCCCCCTCCATCAAGGAACAAATATTTGGAGTCAAGGTATGCGATGGCGTATCACCATAAATAGTATTTGTAGAGTAACATGATTTTTATGTTGTTCATACTATGAAATGGATGAAGGAACTTATACACAGACACCCCAAATTATTTGGTCTTTCGATTTCATCAGAAAATACCCCACAAACAGAAATAAAAAAAATAACCATGCCCCATCCCAGCTATTCTAATCAATGACATATGAGAGTTTCAAACTCATGTCAAAAGATATCCTAGAATAGCATAGGAAACATGATAACAACGAAATCTAGATATGAATGCATAATCTACAACAAACCATTCTAACATGCATGTCATGGATATAAATTTCTTTTGCCAAAAAGATTGATGTAGGACATGTTGATCAATTCAAGTGATGATGTATAGTCAAGATATATAGATAAGTGGTCACGTTTCGAAGAATAGATCATAGATTTGGATTCAGCATGAAGATACCATTGTAAAAGAACATTTGATTGCATTTTGCCTTGCCTAGTGAAAATAACTCCATTATGTCCTCTAAGAATCATGACTATCATAGATCCACTTCCCAAACTAGGTCAAGGACATGCCCCCAGCTAGGTGATGGACTGACTTATTATGGATGAAGAAAGACACAACAAGACTAGGATGAAGACCATGACAAAAGATCAAGCTATGATGGGATTTTATTATGGATAAATACAAGGAATGGTGCATGAATTGGCCATTTTATTATGATATATACATGGTGGGGATGAGAACTGACTAACTATTTTATTATGGATATATACAATGAACGGACACACTAGAAGAATCCTAATAGATAGAGGAGCTAACTTGTCACACATAGCGCCTATTTCTAGGTTTTCACCATATGCTTTTATTGCAGTTTTTCTTTTGATTTTATGATTTTTTATTTTTATTTTTATTTTTGATTATTTTATTTACAAAATATATATATACAGCCTATATACATGCCCCTTGCATTGGGATTTTAGGGATAGAACTTCTTGAGATGGATACTGTTAAGAGGCTCATCCAAGGGATCCCCTTCAGGTGTAGATAATTGATAAGCTCTAGAACCATAGACTGTTGTAATCACAAAAGGTCCTAACCAATTAGGTTCTAACTTACCCTTCTTTTCATGGTGCTATTGATTCTTTGGATTTTCTCGAAGGACTAAGTCACCCAGCTGAAAGTCTCTGATCTTTACCTTACTGTTGTACTGATGGGATAGACGCTGCTGATAAAATTTCAAATGATCATAGGTGCACTGATGGCGTTCATCTAGGAGGTCCAATTCAGTCAAGTGTGCAACTATATACTCTTCATCAGGAATTAAATCTTTAAGAGTAACACAAAGTGAAGGCAACTTGACCTCGAGGGGTAGGACTACTTTAGATCCATAGACAAGGGAGTATGGAGTGGCTCCAGTAGGAGTACAGATGGTGGTGTGGTAAGCCCATAAGGGAGGATTAAGTTGGAGATGCTAGTCACGGCCAGCATCATTGATAGTCTTTTGTAGGATTTTAACAATTGTTTTATTTGACGACTCAGCTTGGCCATTTCCTTGAGGATAGTAGATGGTGGAATAGTTGTGGGTGATGTGGAATTTGGCACACAGCTCATCCATGTCTTGATTTTGGAACTGTTTCCCATGATCAGTAATGAGATACATAGGTATACCATATTTGTAGATGATATAGTTTAAAATAAACATGGATATTGTTTCCCTGTGGTAGTAATTAATGGAATGGCCTCAATCCATTTACTGAAGTATTCTATGGCAGTGAGGATCCATTTGTGACCGTTGGAAGATGGACGATTGATAGCGCCCATGAGGTCGAGTCCCCACTGACTAAATGGAAAAGTAGTTGTAAAAGGATGTAACTCTTGTGTGGGAGAATGGATAAGGTTTCCATGTATCTGACATTTCTTCCATGCCCTAGCAAAATGAAAGGAGTCTGCTTCCGTGGTAGGCCAATAATAACCCATACGCATGAGCTTCTTAGCCAAAGAGGGACCACTCGAATGTGTCCCACAAATACCTTCATGTACATCTCGTAAGGAAATTTGAGCTTCATCATGTTTGAGACATCGCAGGAGAGTACCATCAAAACCTCATCGATAAAGGGTGTCGGATACTAAGATATAGTGGGAGGTTTGGCAAAGAAAAGTTCAATTTTGATTGCGGGATAGGTCGGGAGGTAAAGTGTTATCTTTAAGGTAAGAATAGATCTTTCCATATGTTGGGGAGTCATGTCTAATTAGATGACATATAATACTCATATTAGGGTCATCATATGCAGGACAAGTCAGGGATTCCACCAAGAATTCAAAACAGGCCTTGGTATCTTCTATATCAAATAAAGAAGCAATCATTGCCATGGCATCAATAGCCTTGTTTTCATGCTGAGGAATCTGCTCAAAAGTGATGACATAGAAATGCTTTTTAAAGTCATCAACCATACATTTATATGGCAATAACTTATCATCTTTGGTTTGATAATCATCATTAACCTGGTTAACAATCAGTTAAGAATCTCTGTAGACATTTATTTCAGATATGTTCCATTGTAAAGCCATTTTTAACCCAATCAGCAAAGCCTCACATTCTGCTACATTATTAGTGCAAGGAAATAACAACTTGAAAGATTTTGGAATAGTGTATCCTTGTGGCATGATAAAAAGTATACCAGCTCTTGAACCCTGTTGAGTGTATGAGCCATCAAAGTACAATTTCCATGTTTGTGTAGACAAAGCTGAGATATGAGCATCAGGAAACTCTATGTGTATAGGATGGTCATCTGTTAATGGATCATCAGCTAGTTGATCTGTGATCACTTGACCTTTGATAGCCTTCCTATCTACATATTCAATATCAAACTCGCTAAGTAGCATAACCCACTTAGCCAACCTGCCTGTCAATGCAGTCTTGCTTAACAAATACTTTAATGGATCAATCTTTGCAATAAGCTGAGTAGAATGTGACAACATGTAATGTTGCCACTTTTGTGAAGTAAAGACAACAGCCAGACATGCTCTTTCAATAAGTTTAACTCATATCCCACTAAAGTGTGACTGATGTAGTAGATGGCTTTTTCTTTTCCTTCATGATCTTGTTGAGTGAGAAGAGCACCTAGTGAGACTGTCATGTCTGAAATGTAGAGCAAGAGTGGCTTGCCTGGAATTGGTGACATCAGAGTTGGAGGATTCACTAGATACTACTTGATTTTGTTGAAAGCTTCCTCACACGTACCATCCCATTGCAATAAGATATTTTTATGCAACAAATGTTGAAAGGGATGACTGCGATCTGCTAGTTGAGAAACAAATCTTCGGATGGATTGTAGATGCCCCTGTAAAGATCTTAGCTGACTGATGTTAGTGGGGGAAGCCATCTCCAATATTGCTTTAACTTTTTTTGGATCTACTTCGATTCCTTTAGCTGAGACAATGTGATGCAGGAGCATCCTAGGTGTAAGGGCAACCTTGCATCACCCAAAAATATTTCTATTTTTGTATTCAATAAGGGCTATCTTGTGTGGAGTTGCTATTTATGGAAACTTGCTATTTTTAGTAAGTTGGTCTTACGATCTCAGAATGTCTGATTTTACATATGGAGCTTCATCTCAATCATATCAGCCTGCCAGTAAAGTTTCATGGCTAGATCAGGTCTAGTTTTGAAGATATTGAAGATTTTTGGTATTGGCAGTAGGGTACAAAATCTTCAAACTCAGTTTTGAAGGCTTTAGAGGCCCCGGATAAGGTTGAAAATGTGGGTGATGAGTGTTTTCCACTGGTCAAGCTTGTAGAGCACTTCATGGTGTTTCCAAAATGGGGTTATAATAGCCAATCGGGTCAACAGGCGATGACTTATGGTCTTCGAAAGTTGGGTCACTTGAAATAGCGGAAAATAATTTTTCTTTAGAATTTTTGTTTGGGTTTCAAAACTCATTTTGAGCTGAATTTGATGTAATAAATTATAAAATAAAATAATTCTAAGTTTGGTCGGCCCTAAGGGCTAAATTTCTAGAACCTTCTCGGGCGGTGAAAATTGCCTATATAAAGAAGGCCCGTAGTGTTGTCTAGGGCAGTTCTGGGTAGTAGATCTAAGTTTTGATTCAAGGCTTTGTCCTACAGAATATTGTAAGGGAATTCCCATGTGGCTTTGCATATTGTAATTCTAAAATTTTGTAATTCCACACTTGTGGAGATAATAAGAAGCCAATTTTCCATTCTTGCATATTGTTGTTATGTTTCTCTATTTCTGTTATGTGTTTGTGGTATTAAGGGGAGTACCCTTCATCAAGTGGTATCAGAGTAGGAGTTCTTGAGTGTATAAATAGATCACTGAATGTGAGGCAGTTTGCACCAAGAGCATGGTTAGGGTTTCAGCGTACATCGCGAAAATGCCTCCATGAAGAGAATGTGGTGGAAGAGCTAGTGCTATGACACTTGAGGTTAGAGAGCTGCAGAGACAAGTGCGAGCATTGCAAGAAGAGATTCATAGAGGAATGAATCTTAATGTCAGAGATGAAAGTGAGGATGAAGCCAAAGAAGAATATCAAGAAGGAGATGCTGAAATTGTGAACCAGGAGGAAGAAAGACTTTTTTGGGTGATTTCCAAGATTGGGAAAAGGCTTCAGATTGAGGTTCCTACATTTTCTGGAAATCTTAACCCAGAAGAATTGATCGACTGGATCAATGAATGTGAGGAATATTTTGAGTATGAAGATGTTTAGGATCCTGATAGGATCAAATTTGTGAAGGCCAGACTGAAAGGTCATGCGAAGATCTAGTGGCAAGAAATTCAATTGGAGTGAAATAGAAGAGGGAAAGATAAAATCACAAGATGGGATCGGATGGTGGATAAATTGAAGTGATAGTTCATTCTTGTTGATTATGAGCTTGACCCTCTAAAGAAAATGCAAAGTTTGAAGCAAGCAGGAAGATCTGTTTAGGAGTATACAGATGAGTTCTATTGACTTCTCATCAGAATAGGCCATGCAGAAGCTGATAAGCAGAAAGTTTCTCGATACCTTAATGGGTTAAGGCCAAGCATTTAGGAGGAGTTGAATCTAGTTCGAATGAACAGTATTGAGGAGGCATACCGATTTTCCCTAAAAGTAGAGGAAAAGCTGAACAAGAAGATTGAGAGCAGACAAAATGGAAGAGGTCATGGTGGAAGATTGGGTGGACGGTCATATGGTGGCTGAAATGAAGATCTGAAAAAGAAGGATGAGGCCAGTAGTAGCTAGAATCAGAGAGGAAATAATTCCAATCATTTCCAAGATCAGAATAATAGAGATTAGAGAGGAAGAGGAAGAGGACAAGGTTCAGGATGAGGAGGCTTCCGTGGAACATGTTTTCACTATGGAGAAGAAGGTCATAGGGCATTTGAATGTCCTCAACGCCAAGGAAGGACAGATAGGAGGAATGAAGGCCAGGCTAGAGTTACACATGTAGATGAAGATGCCAGATCATCAAATTATGAAGATGTTGAAAGAGGAGAAATGTTAATTAACAGAAGAGTCCTGCTGAGTGGTGAGAATGAACCTGAACAAAGGAGGAGCCTGTTTCACACTAGATGCAAGTGTGAGGGTAAATGTTGTGATGTGATTATTGATAGTGGAAGCACTGACAATCTGGTGTCAGAAGAGATGGTGACAAAGTTGAAGCTCAAGAGACAAAAACACCCACATTCATATTAGATTGCCCTGGTGCAGGATGACCACAAGGTCATGGTCAGTGAACAGTGCCTGGTAAAGTTCAAGATCAGCAGGTACCAAGATGAGGTACTATGTGATATCATCTCTATGGATGCATGTCACATGTTGTTGGGTAGACCATGGTAGTTTGACAGATGTGCTATACATGATGGTCATGCAAATACCTATTCCCTGACAAAGGATGGAGTGTGACATAAGCTAAACCCATTGAAGGAAACTAAAGAAAAGGTATGTGGTAATGCAAGAATAACATATGTTGATGGAAGAAAATTTCTAGATGGTATGAGGCAAGAACATGTGTGTTTTTCTTTAATTCCAAAAGCTAGTAAAGAAGAAGTAGAGGATGTACCTGTAAAGGTTGGAGATTTGTTGAATGAGTTTCAGAATATTGTATCTGATAATGTACCTGATGGGTTACCACCAGTAAGGAAGATTAGTTATCAGATGGATTTGATTCCAAGAGCTAGTTTGCCAAACAAGGCAGCACACAGAATGACACCAGTAGAAAGTGAAGAGTTAAACAGACAAGTACATGAGTTGTTACAGAAAGGATTGATCTGTGAGAGCTTGAGTCCATGTGTTGTACCAGCAGTTTTAGCACCAAAGAAGAATGGAGAGTGGAGGATGTGTACAGATTCCAGAGCAATAAACAAGATCACAATCAAGTACAGGTTTCCATTGCCACGAATGGATGATATTATAGATTGTTTAAGTGGAGCTGTGTATTTCTCAAAGATAGATTTGAAGAGTGGATATCACTAGATTCGGATCAGAGAAGGAGATGAATGGAAGACTGCCTTCAAGACAAAGGAAGGACTATATTAGTGGTTAGTCATGCCTTTTGGGCTAACCAATGCACCAAGCACTTTCATGCGACTCATGAACGAGGTTCTGAAAGAATTTCTAGAAAATTTTGTCATTGTTTACTTAGATGATATTTTGATCTTTAACAAGACATTGGAGGAACATATGATGCATATTTGTATGGTGTTTGAGAAGCTAAGTGATGATAAATTGTTGATTAATTTGAAGAAGTGCAGTTTTGTGAAGAAAGAGTTTGTGTATTTGGGATTTGTAGTTTCAGCAGAAGGTCTAAAAATGGATCCAAAGAAGGTACAGGCTATCCTTGAATGGCCTACTCCAAGGAGTGCTACTGACGTAAGATATTTTCATGGTTTGGCTAGCTTTTCTAGAAATTTTATCAGAAATTTTAGCAGTATTTGTGGACCCTTGACTGAAACAATGAGAGGGGATAGAAAAGAGTTTAAGTGGACTAATGGGGTAGAAAAGAATTTTCAATTGTTGAAATGAAAAGTTACAGAACAACCTATTTTAGCACTTCCAAATTTTTATAAGGTGTTTCAAGTAGATTGTGATGCTAGTGGTACTACAATAGGAGCTATTATGAGCCAAGAAGGTAAACCTGTTGCTTATTTTAGTGAGAAGTTAAATGATGCCAAGAGGAAGTATTCTATTTATGATCAGGAATTTTATGCTATAGTTCAGGCATTAAAGAAGTGGAGACATTATCTACTTCCTAAAGAGTTTGTCTTGTATATTGATCATCAAGCTTTGCAATATTTGAATAGTCAAGGAAAGTTGAATCAGAGGCATTTGAAATGGGTTGAGTTTTTACAGAGTTATACATTTGTTTTGAAACACAGAAGTGGAAAGTCTAACAACATTGCAGATGCTCTTAGTAGAAGGCAACTATTGCTGATAGAGATGCAGATTGAGGTACTTGGGTTCAAGGAACTCAAGAATTTGTATCCAGAGGATCCTAATTTTGGTGGAGCTTGGAAAGCTTATAAATAGCCTGTTACTCTAGATAGGATGAAATGGCTAGATTTCATCATCTAGGATGATATGCTATTTAGAGGGAGTCAGTTGTGCATTCCAAGAAGTTCTATGAGGGAGAATCTCTTCAAAGAGAAGCATAGTGGAGGATTGGCTGGACATTTTGGTCATGATAAAACCCTTGCTTTGGTTGGTGAGAATTATTATTGGCCACAATTGCAAGAAGATGTGAAGAAGTTTGTACAAAGTTGCAGAGTATGTTAGATGGTGAAAGGAGTGAAGTAGAATACAGGGTTATATCAGCCATTACCTATACTAGAGAAGCCTTGGGAGGATATCAGTATGGACTTTGTTCTTGGTTTACCGAGGACACAGTGGAGACATGATTCAATTTTTGTAGTAGTTGACAGATTTTTGAGGATGACATATTTCATTCCCTGCAAGAAGACTAATGATGTTGTTCATGTAGCAGAACTATTTTTTAGAGAAGTGGTGAGACTACATGGTTTGCCAAAGACCATAGTTTTAGATCGAGATACTAAGTTTGTTGGATATTTTTGGTGGACATTGTGGAAGAAGTTGAAGATATATTTGAAGTTCAGTTCATCACATCATCCATAGACTGATGGATAGACAGAGGTGGTGAATAGAAGTTTGAGAAATTTGCTAAGATGTTTGGTTGGAGATAAGCCAACAGGATGGGATTTGATTTTACTACAGGCATAATTTGCATACAATAATTCTCTCAACAAGAGCACTGGTAAATCACCATTCCAGATTGTATATGGATGTAGTCCAAGAAATGCATCTGAATTGAGAAAGATAGATAAAGGAGAAATAAGTAGTGCTGAAGTTGAGAATTTTGCAGAACACTTGACGAACATCCATGTGGAGGTGAGGAAGCATATTACCAAGATGAATGTGTAGTATAAGGCTAAGGCAGATGAGAAAAGGAGGCATAAGGAATTTCATGTTGGAGATAAAGTCATGGTTCATTTGTGGAAGGAGCGATTTCTAGTTGGTACATATAACAAGTTGAAAATAAAGAAGTTTGGGCCATTTAAGATACTGAAGAAGCATGATTCAGGAAATGCATATGAGGTAGAATTTCCTACTGAGCTGAATATTTTACCAGTGTTTAACATTTCAGATTTGATAGAGTATCATGAAGGAGGTGTTGAAGATGAGGTTGCAGCAGCATAGTGGAGTATTCCAGCAACCAGTTCAGATATCAAGGAGATTGAAGACATACTGGATAGTCGTGTTGGCAGAAGCACAAAGAACAAGACATATGAAGAGTATTTGGTCAAATGGAAAGGATGACCTATTGAAGATTCATCATGGCTAACAAAGAAGGAGGTTAACCATCTTGGTTTTCCTCTGCACACCTAAGTCATGATAGGGTCACTTCTTAAATTACCCCGGGTGTCTGATGCAGGAGCATCCTAGGTGTAAGGGCAATCTTGCATCACCCAAAAATATTTCTATTTTTGTATTCAATAAGGGCTATCTTGTGCAGAGTTGCTATTTATGAAAACTTGCTATTTTTAGTAAGTTGGTCTTACGATCTTGGAATGTCTAATTTTACATATGGAGGTTCATCTCAGTCATATCAGCCTGCCAGTAAAGTTTCATGGCTAGATCAGGTCTAGTTTTGAAGATATTGAAGATTTTTGGTATTGGCAGTAGGGTATAGAAACTTCAAACTCAAATTTGAAGGCTTTAGAGGCCCTGAATGAGGTTGAAAATTTGGGTGATGAGCACTTTGCACCAGTCAAGCTTGTAGAGCACTTCATGGCATTTCCAGAATGGGGTTATAATAGCCAATCGGGTCAACGGGCGATGACTTATGGTCTTCGGAAGTTGGGTCACCTGAAATGACAGAAAATAATTTTTCTTCAGAATTTTTGTTTGGGTTTCAAAACTCATTTTGAGCTGACTTTGATGTAATAAATTGTAAAATAAAATAATTTTAAGTTTGGTCGGCCCTAAGGGCTAAATTTCTAGAACCTTCTCAGGCAGTGGAAATTGCCTATATAAAGAAGGCCCGTAGTGTTGTCTAGGGCTGTTCTGGGTAATAGATCTGGGTATTGATTCGAGGCTTTGTCCTATAGAATATTGTAAGGGAATGCCCATGTGGCTTTGCATATTGTAATTCTGAAAGTTTGTAATTCCACACTTGTGGAGATAATAAGAAGCCAATTTTCTATTCTTGCATATTGTTGTTGTGTTTCTCTATTTTTTTTATGTGTTTGTGGTATTAAGGGGAGTACCCTTCATCACAATGTACCCTAACAATTTGCTAGATGTGACCCCAAATGAACATTTCTTTGGATTGAGTCAAATATGATATTTTTCCATCCGAGTGAATATTTTATCTAACACTCTCAAATGACTAGCTCTATCTTTGGATTTCGCTAAAATGTCATCAACATAATCTTCCATGATGGTATTCATCATGTCATGGAAGATCGTGGTCATGGCTCTTTGGTAAGTTGCTCCAGCATTTTTCAGGCCAAAAGGCATTACATTCTAGTAGTATGTACCCCATGGACAAGTAAAAGCAGTTTTTTCTTAATCTTCTGGCACAATCTTGATTTGGTTATAGCCAAAAAATCCATCCATTAATGATAACATCTCATGCCCATCTGTTAGGTCAACAATCATATCAATATTTGGCAAAGGGAAGGCATCTTTCGGACAAGCTTTATTAAGATCTCGAAAATCAATACAAATCCTGATAGACTTGTTTGGTTTTGAAACCGAAACAATATTTGAAATCCACTCAGCATAATCAATAGCTCGAATGAATCCAACATCTAGGAGCTTCTTCAATTCTACTTTCACCATTAGAGCAATGTGAGGATGCATTTTGTAGAGCTTCTACTTAACTGGTTTTATAGTTGGTTTGATAGATAGATGATGCATAATGAGATTAGGGTCTAAACCAGGCATATCAGCATAGGACCAAGCAAAGTTGATTTGTTTTGTTCTGAAGAATTTTGCAAAAGCTTCTTTCTCTGAATCTATCAAGGATACTACTACTCTGAGGATGTAGGGAGACTCCTCTGTTCCAATGTTAAGTGGTACTGTTGGTTCTATAAGAATGGCAGATTGCTCTCGATCGAGATAGTTGGGAAGAGTGTCAATCCTTCCATCATCATGCACCTCAGAGAGGTTTTCACCATCAGATGCATCTTTTTTTTTTACTATTTTTGGATCTAATACTGCCATTGAGTGGTTTTCACCATTAGATTTGCTGATTATTTTTATATTTTTATGACTGAAAGGATTGGGACTCTCTCCAAAATAGGCCATGTCATTGAGTTCTATCAAAAATCCTGACTTGTGATCCCCTGGTGGTAAATGATCCCTGATACCAAGATAGTCAATGATCACATCATCATTATGGAAGACATCAAGTTTTGGGTGATCGGGAGAATCCTAATCAATAAGGTCAGGATGGACAAGGGGCATTGGATCATTTGGGTTGGTTTCAAAAGTAGAGATGGTATTGATGGAAAAGTGGTCAAGGTTTAAGATAGTATCAGCGAGGTCTATTTCCATACTCTCATCCAAATCATCTTTCACAAGATAATGCTCACTTCGCTCATGATCAACATGAGTAGTATTACGTGGGACCAATCCTAGTGAGTCACTCATTGAACTCTCACCCTCATGGTAATCGTTACTATATTGATGGACAACATCGACTCCTATTTCTTTAGTACCATTAGATAAGGAATCCCATTCATAATCATTAGAATCAGAATCATCATTATCTTCAAGTCTATCAATGATTCTTTGAGCTATCTTTTGTTTCTTTGGATCTACATACATACCATGCTTTCTGAATTATAAGGCAGGAGCTTTAGATGTTTCATGAAAAGGTGGTATTTTTTATTTTCCTTTTGTTTCTTGTGGTCCTTCTCCTTTATATCCTAATCCTATAGTGTCTCTTTGATAATTGGGATTTTGCAAAATTGGTTTTATAACACCTTCTCTTTGTAACCCTAAAGGTCCAGCACCTTGATATCCCATCTTTTGTAGCAAAGTATACCCTTTTCCATAGACATCAGGTGATATATAATCATGTTTAATATCCTCTTCAACCTTCTGTGTCTTAAGACAATAATTTGCATTACACTCAGTTGCCTCTTTGGATATTGTGCCCCCACTTATAAATGTGTTATAAAAAAATGTGGAAGGGGGTTCTGATTGTTGTTTAGTGATCAAAGACCTACCATATGATTTGGGACATAAAGGTAACTCAGTGATACAAAGAGCTTGACCTAAAGTATATTCTCCCATACTTCTTTCTTTGATATCTATCTTGATCCCATCTGATTTAGAAGTTGATGCTATATTACTAGGGTCACCAGGTATAATTGCAGAAGATCCAGTATGATTATAGGGAACCAAAGAATCAGAAATCTTCACATTGCTACAATATTGAAAAGGATTAGAATCTCCTTTGATAGTGATCTCCTAACCATTATGAGGGAATTTTATACATTGGGGATAAGTTGATGGCACAACGTGCATGGAATGAATCCATGGTCTTCCCAAAAGAATATTATAAGCAAGATCCATGTCCAGGACTTGACAAGATACATCTTTAACAATAGGACCAATTCTAATTGGAAGAACAACAAACCCCTTGGATGATCTCTCTTCCTTATCATAGGATTTTATTGTGATTTTCTTCTTTGGATCAATGGCATTCTTAGAAAATCCCAATGCAAGGACCAACTTTAACGTGCAGATATTCAAGCCATCTCCCCCATCTATTAATACTCTTTTAATCTTGTGATTTTGGACAAGGACTTCGATATGTAAAGGAGCATTATGAGGTTGGGTAATGGCTAAATCATCATTTTCAGTAAAGGAAAAATAGTGTGGGGTCGTTAAATGGCCTACCATAACTTGAAATTGATCAGGATCTAGAGTTGTTGGAACCTGGGTCTCTAAAAGAGATTTTTCAAGGATATCTTTGTGTGATGGAGAAAGATGCAAAAGCTCTAAGATGGATATCTGGGCCGGTGTCTTTTTGAGCTGTTCCAAAAGATTATACTAGTTGGAAGTATTGGGTATGGACTTGGGGATGTAAACAAAATTGTTCTGAGTAGTGTGTGGTTTAGACTAGACTCCTTGGAGAGTAATCTTGGCTTGAGCACGAGTAGTAGCATGGATTGGTTGACTCTCTGATTTTCCATTTATCGTAATAACATTGGCATAATATGTAGAAGGATGATGGTCATAAATGTTACCAACATATCTATAGGGTGTGTTATTATAATTGGCTTGGTTGTCACCCTTATTGTTGGAAGAACCTCCCTTTTCATGCTCAGGAAGTGGATCTTTGAAGGCCGTATGTGATTCATTCGAGACATGTCTGTCAACACTAATTTCACCACTTTCGATTAAGTCTTGGATCACATTTTTAAGCCATTGGCATTCATTGGTTATATGTCCTCTTCCTCTGTGGAATTCACAATAATCATTTCCATTCCACCAAGAAGGCTTCACTCTAGGTTCATAGTCTTTTGGTTCAGGAAGTGTGATGAGTTTCTTGGTGATTAACTTCTATAATGCTGATTTGAGAGATTCCCCTAAAGGAGTAAAGTTTCTTTGAGGTGAGATAAAAGGAAATCTTGGTTTAGATGAATCCTTGTTGGTATTTTGATTTACTGATTGATTGTTGTATGTAGCTTTCATAGCGTGGTCGTACTTGTGAGATTTAGAAGAGGTTTTATCAGTTGGACATTACGATTATCAACAATTCCATCATTAACAATGTTTTTGTTTTTATTCCAATATTTTGATTTGTCATTGTTGGAATTGGAATTATAAGTGTTGGAATTCGAATTTGAGGATCCAGCATTGTCTTTGGAATAAAGTTTTATCTCACCTTTTTGAACCATGGCTTCCTCAATCTTGATACCATTTTCTATGAGCTTATTGAAGTTTGGTGGACATTGCAATTATAACCTATAACTCATTTTTGGTGTAAGGTTATGCACAAAATATCCATCTTTTCTTGTTCGGGAATCGTTCGTGGATATTTGGAAAACAATTAATGCCATCTTTGCAAAAAAGTAAGGAAGGGTTCTCCATTCTTTTGATGCGTATTGCAAAGATCAAGCATAGTGACTTCATGTTTGATGTTATATGAATAATGAGTCACAAATTTGTCCAAAAGCTCATTGAAAGATTTAATGCCAGGGGGAAGTTTGGAGAACCATTCCATGGCTTGTCCTCCTAAACTTCATGGAAATAGTCACATAAGATAAGTGTCATTGTGAGTGACTTCAATACAAGCAGCACAAAACTCACAAATATGGTCTTGTGGATCCGAATTCCCTTTGCATTTGTCAAATTTTGGTACCTCAAACTGAGGAGGGAATGGAAGCATGACTAAGTTCTTATCAAAAGGATAAGGACATATATCATCCAAAGAATACTTCTTAGTTGATGATCCAGTTTGGATATCATGAATTTGTTGTTGAAGCATCTGGATTTGTTGTAGGACAGGATCCAAAGATAATGTGCTTCCTTGCAGGTTTTGGGAAACATTATGCAGTTGAGTATGTTGAGGATCATTGGATTGTTGATTATTTTGGAAAACATTTTGTTGTTGATCACTATGGGATGCATTGGATTGTTGATTGATTTGAGAAGCATTGGATTGTTGATTGATTTCCTTTGCTCCATGTGGATCTTGAGAACCTTTAAGGATATCTTGATTTTTCATATGAGCTGGTTCTCTAAGATAGGTAACATCAAAATCACTTGGTAACTTAGCTCCTTGTTGAGAAAGCATGAGGAAATACATCTCTTTATCCAAGCCTAAAAGTCATTCCATGACTTGTAAAAATTTAGGATCTTGTGCAGCATCCCTAAGTTCCTCATCAGTAGGTTCGTCATCGAATGTGAGAGGATGAGTTTTCTTAGGAGGCTGTTTGGGGCAAGGATTCTCTTCATTGCTGGTATTGCCTTCCATTTTGTCTAGGGATTCTGGATTAATAGGTTGTTTGAGTTTCTAAGATCAAGTTTGAACCATAAAATGGATGAAATTGATTGCGGGGAAAAGAAAGATTTTTGACAAAAAGATATGGAGAAAGATTGGTAGAAAAGATATGATAAGTATTGAAAATTGGTGTCAACAAACAATAATATAAGTAAGCTTGATGGTTAAGGATGATATATGCTGATATGATAAGCTCACCAAGATCAAAGTCTGATAGATAAGGTAAATTTTCAACACCACACTGAAAATCTTAAGATTGGAAGAAAGTGACTTGTTGACTCTTGAGAAAGGAATGACAATGAAAAGTTATGAAAGTGGTCAAATTAGAAATCAAAGGTCTATGTAACTTGACTATTTTTCTAGAATCTTACTAAGGACGAAAATGGGTATCTAAAAAAGTGATTTTGAAATTCCAAAAGCCTGTGGGAATGCTCTCTGTTGTAAATGCCCAGCAACAAATGCACAGGACAGTGTGATATATGCGCAATAAAATGAAACAAATGTGCAACAAATTTTGATAGATGCGATCTGATAAATGTAAATGCACAATAACAGAGATCCTATGTGCAACAATATTTGATGTATGCGCAGGTTATCAAATTTTTGATGATTGAGAAATTTTTTTATTTTTTTTTTCTGATGTTTTCTAGTTTTTGGCAAAGTAAAAATGCATAAACACACACACGCAAGACAAAGATGATTTTAATCTAATTTAATCTAGTATGAATGCACAAACACGCTTACAATCCTAAGGTTGGCAAGGATGATATCTGTTGAATCCCCACTAGGATAATAAAATCCAGCCATGCAAATCCATAGTGGACAGCCTAGGAACTTGGAGGCACGGGCTCCTCCTTACAGTGCACTCACTTCTCAAGCACACCAAGTTCTAAATTTAATGGGTCATTACTTCCCAAAGAACTGCTATCTCTACTATGAACTGTGAGTAATGTGGGGTGTCTTCACGAGCTTGGGTGACTCCTTGAGCCAGCAAATAGAAGGTTTTTGGCCACTAAACAAAAATTGTTAATAAGGACATCCGTTCAGGTGGTTATGATCAAGTCATTTTCCCAATTAAGGGGGCTCTCCCAATCTTTTCAAAGCAAGGCTTTCACCTCTACTAAGTAGGACTTTAACGCACCACTTTGGTACTGGAGGAGATTTTGGTTGCCACAATGAATTCACACCTGTCTAATGTGAAACTAATCACACTAGCATTTTTTATATACTAGTTTGGAAGGGCTTGGCATTAGCTTGTTACCGGTTGGGTCATTCCTTGGGGTGAGTACCTCTTTTCCCACCAAAGACCGCCCTCTAAAAATTATAACAATTTCTCTTACACCCAAGGTCGACGAATGGCAAGGGGAGAGGATACGTTGTTATAATTTTGGGATTACAAATATGCTATTAAGCAAAACACAATAGACACTTGAATCTATGCTAAGGAAAACACACAAAGCAAAAACATGTCATATTTTAAGCCCAAACGAGATTATAGTCTATTTTGCAAACCCCTTGGCAATCTGCAAATCAAATTGTTAGAAAAATGTTTTTAGCAATGGGGTCTTCAAAAATTACGTCCTTCAAAATAGCCTAAAAATACTAGCAGAACGAACAGACACTCGTCAAAATGTTAGCTAAAAACAAATCTAACAGAAAATTAAATTTTCCTACAGAAATTGATAAATGCATAGAATAGTGATATAGATGTGCAGTAAGTATGGATGTATGCGCAGGAATGATATATGCGTGAAACAGTTTAATGAATGCGCAACTTGGTGATATGTATGTGCAGTTACTATGTATGTGCCATGAAAATGGATATATGCACAGGCATCGTGGACAAATGCATAGCAAATATGACAAAGAGGAAAATACAGAAAATGGATGCGCAACAGAAATGAACAGATGCGCAGGAATCGTGGACAAATGCGTAGAAATAACCTATTAAAAAAATTGCACACGGAAAACTAAAAATTGAAAGTGAAAAGCCCAGTTGGGCCCTCCTTCTAGCACCAAAAATGTATGCAAATTAGTTGGATACTATTCTGAATGATGAATTAACTAATAAAAGGTTAATAAATCTATCTAATAAGCAAACTACAATGAAGAATGCAATAACAAATGAAACCAAATTAACAATTTACCTTCACCTACAAATGTAGCTTGTCATCATTGTCCTCCTAGCCTTGGTTTCTTGAAGATGTTAAGCTCTCAGATTTCCAAATGAAGCTCTTTCCCAAGATGATTCCAAAGTGTGGAGATTGAATGAAATGAGTGCACAACTAAAACTTGATTATGCAAATATGGTGGATGAAATGCAAATGATGGGATGATAATATGGATGCTTGGTTGCTTGATTGCTTTAATTCTTGGATGCTTGAATGCTTGTTATCAAAAATACCTATTAGCTTTAAAATGGAAAATGAGGCTCCTTTTATAGAGTTTTTGGAGGATCTAGGCCTAGGTGGCAGAATCCTACGGTTGAGAATGAAAGGTGGAAGAGCCTAGGGCTAGAATTGACTTGGTTGAAGGAGTTGAGAGAAAGGGGGATGTAGTTGGAATGTGAGAGGAAGAATAGGGATGATGTTCCTCTCATATTTACATGGAGGAGAAGAAGGTGGAAGGGAAAGACACATGTCAAGTGTCTCACAAAGACCAAAGAGGGAAAGAGGGAAAGACCTTTTCCTCATGAGGACTCTTTGCACAAGTGTCCTATGACTCACTCTTGACCCTTAGAGGTGGCTTGAGAAGCCCCTTAGGAATAGGGAATGTCTCTTGACTTGGTTGTTGAGAGGACATGTGGTGATGAGACCAAGTCCTATGAGGCCACATAGCCCTTAAGAATAGGACATGTGTGGGTGAGGATAAATATGAATAAATAATTAATAATAATTATTTATCTTAGCCAAGGTGATGTGTCAGGTGACTAGGTGGATGAAGTGGACTAGGAGACTTAGTCATATTTAGGTGATTGTGTATTTAACTAAATCACTTTAATAGACTATTTAGAAGACTTAGGATATAGAATTAGACTATAGTGAATTTATTAAATAAATTGAATAATTTACTTAATAAATAGAAGAAACAAATATTAATTAAATAATAAATATTTAATTAATTTATCAAGTCAATAGTAATTAAATAATAAATATTTAATTAATTAATGAAACCATTTTTAAGTGTATACACATATAAAATGAAATTTATCTCTTTAAATTGGATTTTTAGTCCTCAAATCAAGTTTTCCTTTGAAAGTTTGCAAATAAGTTCTCTAAAGATTCATACACAATGGTTGCTTCATTAATTTTTTATTTTGGTTTCCCCTCATTTTGAATGGTTGTGTTGGACTAGCTTGTTGGAGGAGGGAGCGGGAACAATCGCCGCTAGGTGAGTAAAAGAAAGAAAAAAAGGCAAAAACCACAAAAAAGTGCCTAGACATTGCTATCTACAAAGGAAAAGGTATTCATCGAATCAAGGTTGCACTTGCTTAAATTGTGGCATTCATTGAAATCTAGCTTAATTAAAATAAGAAATTTGACCAAACACCTCAATTTTAAGAATCTCTTTGTTACGAGATTGAAAAAGAACGTTGTTGCTTGAGTGTTGGAGGAACTAAAGGGAAAGTTAGGGATATGCTCTTCATCTTTTAGGTGAACCAAATTTCCAAAAAATTAACCTTAATTCCATTTTCCTTGCTTTATATGAATATGCTAGTTAAAATAGAGAATTAGTGGGCTCACCTCTCGAGTTGTGCCTTAACGAGGCCGGTGAGAGGGACAAACCAAAGTGGGATACACTTTCTTTTACTGAGAAAATCCAACCCACTATAAAACAAAATGCATGCATCCTTAATTTGGTGTGTGACAAATGGATTTTAATTTTTTTGAATTTCCTCTAGTAGTCTTCACGGATTACACAAAATCATACCTTGGTGCATGTGGAAACCCCTTAACATACTTGGGGGATGAAAATTTAAGATCTATTTGAATGGAATCCATAATAAATCCTAGATAAAGTAGCAAGACTACCTTTTAGAGCCATGTTAAGAGCCAAATTTGACTTTAGGTAAGCTGCTTGGAATTCTTTCTTGTGTTATACTTGTGGAAACCATCGAGAATATACACATTAGATTGTTTTAGGAACATGATGAAAAATTGACGTGTGTGTTGAGATTGTTTTTTATTTTCAAACAAGAAAATTTCAAAGGACCTGATCTTAAAAGTTTAAAAAATTCAAAATCTTACAACCTGGTTAGAGAAGTGCCACCTATGCATAAAATATTCCCACCTATCAGAGGTTTAGTCATGCTTGTGACTTATATGAAAATGCATAGCAATAGTGAAATCATGCCTAAAGATTATTGAAACAAGCCTGATAAAATTGGAAAATTGCCTATCAATAGGAAAGTGTTGTCTACATCCCTATAGTGTGCCACCTAACAATATACCAGTTCACATGTACACAAAATTCAGTCATGCCTATGCTCAGATAAGTGACACACATAAATCTAAAAGGGAAAACAAAGAGTACTTGCAGGGGGGTCAGAAAATATTGATCATATATTTGAGTACCCTTTTTTGTGCTCTTAGTGCTCCAACCTTCAATCCAGTCAAAAATCCTATTCTATACCATTTTTGCAAATTTTACAAAGGATTTGACCATAGGTAATATTGACTCTTATTCTCCAAGTTTCATACCTAATTTTACTAGATCCTACTACATCAAGAAAACCTTGCAAGCAAACGGAACTTATTTGAGTCAAGAACTCCCTTACCTAGGAGATGAGTCTACCACTCCAAGAATACCCCAAAAATCACTCAAACAAGAAGGGGAAGACAACATGATGTACTATGGTAGTTTGGGTAATAAAAGCAATAGTGGCATCGACCCCAATAACCAAGGTGATGCAAATAATGGGGGAATTGACATAAATAACCATGGCAATACCAATAGTGTAGGGGCAGATCAAAAAACTCAAGGAATTGATACCACTCACCAAAGAACTAATACTAAACCAACCGTTGATGATGCCATCGATGAAAAGGTTGATGAAGCCATTCAATGCCCCTATTTCTTAAGACTCATGGAAAAAACAATGGCAAGAGATAAAGAGAAGTATTTCATGGATCTAGCCCGAACAGGTCTTACACTTAAACGAGATTATGATGTTAATCAACTTAGACCACCCAAAGTTGAAGAAAGTGCCATTGACATCATGAAAAAATAGTTCAAAATATTTCAAATGCAACTAGATAAAATCAAGAAAAGCGGGGATCCCAAACCCTTTTCTATCAAAGCATTGTGTCCATTCCTATTTGATATAAGTATAGTAATGGCACCATTCTTGATCAATGTAGTGTTTCCCAAATATGACAAGTATGAAGGAACGTCAGATCCACAAGATCACTTACATGAGTTTTGTGCATTGAGCTTAGAGTTCATGCATGATACTACCTATTTAATGAGACTATTCCCAAGAAGCTTAGGAGGCATGGCTATGGAGTGGTTTTCTAAGTTACCCTCCAATATAAAAACCTTCGAAGAATTAGCTTCAAAATTCATGGCTCACTACTCATACAACATCAAGCATGAGGTCATGATGATAACATTATGCAATACTAAACAAAAAGATGGAGAAGCATTCCTCACTTTCTTACAAAGGTGGAGGATAGTATTTGTGAGGTATCCTAGGAGTGTGCCCAAGAAGGAAAAAATGGATATATTCATTAATAGTTTAAGCACCGAGATGAACTATCGATTAAGAGTGCAATGTCCCAAGACATTTCAAGACCTCATAGAGAATGGAGTAACAACAAAAGAAGTGTTGGTTAAGAGTGGAGAACTGAAATTGTATAAAGATAACAAGAACAACTCTAACAAAAATAGCTCCAAAAATGGCACCAATCAAAATAAGAATTGGTTCAATAGCAATAGTCGGTATAAAAAAAATAAGGGGATAGTCAATGATGGGGTTGTTGACTCTAGAAACTTGAAGTTGACTCCATTTTCTCTTACAAGAACACCTAACCAGGTAAATAATGCCAACCAGACCTCCAATGCACCTTCCAACAATAATGCTAATAATGGCAACCAAGGAAATAATCCAAGGAGTAATAAGTTTGATAAGTTCTTGGTGCTAAATCCTCAAAGGAACTTCACACCCTTGGGTGAACCCCTCGAAAAGGCACTAAAGACCCTCATAGCTAACACTATCATTACTATACCTAGCATCCATCCTTATGAGCCACACAACAAGCCTATTTGGTGGAGTGCCAATAGCCATTGTGAGTACCATTGAATTTGAGGACACATGACAAATGAATGCTTGCAGCTAAAGAATATAGTGCAAGACTTAATTGATAATGGCATGATCACCATTGATGGACCTCAAAGAAATGAAGACCATACAACATTCAAACAACCCTTCTATAAACATGACAAAGGAGAGTCATCTAATGGAAAGAAACAAAGTAGCAATAACATTAACTTTGTGCGACCTTATGATAACATTGTGAATGCCATAATAATCAAGGAACAACCCCAAAAAGAGACATCAAATGTTATTACTAGAGGGAAGACTTTGTGGATTACCCTACATGGGGTTGCTCCTAAAATTATTAGCACTCCATAGTCCAACATTGTGATTAAGTAATCTTCTACATCAACAAAACCTTATAGCTTGGTAGATCAGTTGCAAAGAACTCTAGCACAAATCTCTATCTTGGAGCTATTGAAGCTATCCCCTAACCATAAGGAAATTTTAGAAAAAGCTCTAGTAGAGACAAATGTTAGTACTAACTTAGAAGAGGGGAAGTTTCAAAATATGGTAGGTCATCTCATTGCACCTCATTGCTTTTCATTCTCCGACCAAGATGACATGTCTATTACTCATCGCCAAAACCTACCACTGTATATAGAGGTCTTTATTGAATGCCATAGAGTCAAAAGAGCTCTCATTAATGGAGGAGATGGCCTTAACATTTTCACATTAAGTCTTGTTAAATCCTTAGGGTTGTCTGAGTCTTGCATTGACCCTATGAAAAAAATCACCATAAAGGCTTATGATTAAGTTGAAAGGGCCTCTAAAGGCATGATCATATTGCCCATTCAAGTGGGACTTGTCAAAAAGGACACCAATTGCCAAGTATTGGACATTAAGTTAACTTATAATGTTTTATTGGGGAGACCGCGGATCCATGAGATGCAAGCAGTCCCATCCACGTACCACCAATGCATCAAATTTTTGTACATGGGTGAATAAATCATGGTTGGAGGGGGCTCAAATCCATTCCAATATTGCAATGCACTCAAACCCCTTCATGAGCTATTTATTCCACATAACTAGGAAGGAATCATTCAAAGAGCCACCATTGAAGATACCAAAATGGATGATCCTATAATAACATTAAATGCTATTCCAAACCCTCCTCAAGCTAGCTCAATGACATCAACTAAGGGAAAGGAAAAGATGAGCTACGAGGGTCCAACTGCAAATGAGGGTTTAGATCAAGTGCCTAAATCAGAGATAGTATCTTACAAACCCACTAGAGAAGAAAAAGATGAAGCTAAAAAGAAAAACTACAAGAAAATGAATGAGATGATGGATGCATTTGACAAACAATGCAGAATTAGCTCCAAAGGAGTAGGGGAATACTTTGTTTCCCTATTTGACATGTCCACATCTCCAAGAACACATGGAAAACCATCAAAATAACACTTGCCTCATAAGTATAACTCTTACTTCGTAAGAGAAAGTGAAAAAGAAACATTTAACAAGGAGGAGAATGAAGTCATTCAATGGCTTTATCATGATGAAGAGGATACCTCAAACACTCCCATGGAAAGAATCTAGCATGTTAACATACAAATCAGGCAATATGGGAAAGGGTTTGAGATAATGCAGAAGATGGGATACAAGGGAAGAGGACCCTTAGGCCAAAGGAATAGAGGTTTACTAGAACCCATTGAACCTACTTGGAGGGAAAAAGAAGAAAGATCCGGGGTAGGATACCAATATAAAGGTGAGAGCTCGAGCCCAATGCAATATTTCTATCCTCAAGTAAATGCCTTAGAATTTGATGGAGATAGTGATGAATCCTGGGATTATGAGTGGGATACCCTATCTAATGAATCATGTCAAGATAAAGAAGTAGTCACAATACATATGTATGCAAAGATCCCAAGGCAAGAAACTCAAGTCAATGAAGAGCCTAATATACAATGTCTTAACATAGGAAAAGCACCTACTAATCCACCATGGATAGATACATTTTGGATGCCTACGGAGGAGGGAGATTCAAATGTTAGTTTTAATCCACTCGTGGATTTTCCCATGCTATTTCCTATAGAAGTCGATGAGGACTCAATTGAATGGGATTTCGACCCTTCTTCCATGGACCATCTTGAGGAAGTGTATGTCATAGACCTAAATGATACAATGTACGAACCCTCAAATGAAGTCATGTCCACAAACCCAATTGATGAAAACTTTCCTAATGAATCCTTATCCTTGATAAATCCCTATCTTATTAATTGGGACCAAACTAAGCCAAGTGACCTACTTTATTTTCCAAATGACCAAGCAGCAAACCAATACCTTAATGCAGTTGAGCCCTCTTTCACCAATGAATTCAAACTGAACATGATAGAAGCAGCAAGGGTTCAATATCTTAGTCAAAAGAAAAAAATGAAAAAAAAAAAGAAAAAGAAAAGTTCTACTTCTAAAAACCATTATGTGGCAGTATTAGAACCCAAAAAAGTAAAGATAAGAGACATTTCCTTTGGTGAAAACCCAATTGTGGCATCAAAGGAAGAGAGATTGGATACTCTATCAGATCATGAGGAAGAAAGGTCACCTATACTCATAGATCCAATAGAAAAGGTTAACATTGGGATGGAAGTGGATCCAAAATTTATACACTTGGCAGCATCACTTACACCTCTAGAAAGAGAGGACTTCATCAAGTTTTTCCAAGAACAATAAGTGAATTTTGCATGGTCATATGCTGACATGCCCAGATTAGATCCTGACTTTATAATGCATCATTTGAATGTTAGACTAGGGGTTAAGCCCATTAAACATAATTTGAGAAAAATGAACCCCCATATAGCTCTCTTAGTCAAGGAAGAATTAGAAAAAATGTTGAAGGTGGGATTCATAAGGGCAATAGCCTATGCTGAATGGATATCTAGCATTGTACCAACAACAAAACATGACAAATCCATTCGAGTATGCATAGATTTTTGAGACCTAAATCTTTCTTGTCCTAAGGATGACTTCCCACTTCCGAGCATTGATGTAATAGTTGACTTGATAGTGGGTCATTGCATGTACTCCCTAATGGATGGTTTTAGTGGATATAATCAGATCAAAATTGCACTCAAAGATCAAGAGAAGACTACCTTTACATGCCCTTGGGGCACCTTTTGTTGGAATGTCATGCCCTTCGGCCTTAAAAATGTCAAAGCCACATATCAAAGGGCCATGACAACTATCTTCCACGACATGATGCATACATTTTTAGAGGATTATGTGGATGATATATTGGCCAAGTCCCACAAAAGAGAGGAACACTTGCAAATTTTGAAAAAGATATTCATTCGATTGGAGCAATTCAAAGTCAGATTAAACCCAAAGAAATGTGTCTTTGGTGTCCAATCTGGAAAGTTATTAGGCTATATAGTTTCAGCCAAAGGAATTGAAGCGGACCTAGAGAAAGTACAAGCAATAATGGATATGGAGATACCAAAGAACATCAACCAAATGAGGTTCTTAGAAGGAAAAATACAGTCCATAAGAAGGTTTATTTCTCAATTGGCCAAAAAATGTCATTCCTTCACAAGGTTGCTACATAAGGATACTATGTACATGTGGGATGAAGAATGTGATCAAGCCTTCACATTATTAAAGACCTATTTGATAAATCCACCTATCCTAATGCCACCAATCAAAGGAAAAGGATTTCTTTTATACATATCTGCTACTGAAATATCTCTATGAGTACTTTTGGCGCAAGAGGATGAACAAGGAAAGGAAAGAGCTATCTACTATTTGAGTAGGACATTGATCAAATATGAACTTAACTACACATTCATGGAAAGGGCTTGCCTAGTAGTTGTGTTTGCATCTCAAAAATTGAGACATTATATGCTGATGCATAAGGTAAAGATAATTGCCAAAATTGATCCTCTCAAATATTTGCTAAGTAAAACTGCCTTAATGGGTAGGATAGCCAAGTGGGTTATGATATTGAGTGAATTCAACATTGAGTATGTTGATATAAAATAAATAAAAGGGCAAGTGATAGCAAATTACTTAGCTAAGAATCCAATGACTTCTACACAAACTATTCAAGTGGAGTTTTTGGATTCCGCCATTGTAAACATAGAGGCAAAAACATGGAAGTTATATTTTGATGGCTCCTATACTCAAGGAGGTTTTGGGGCTGGCATATTATTGGTCACTCCTCAAGGGTACACCATTTGTAAGTCCTACAAACTCTTGTTTCCATGCACAAATAATATAGAAAAATATGAGGCACTAGTCATAGGCATCAAAATGGCCTTAGAATGGAACATCACGGAGCTACAAATATATGGAGATTCTCAACTCATTATCAATCAAGTCAACAATGAATATAACACTAAAGATGAAAAGTTGATGCCATATAAGACCATGATTAATGGATGGAAGTACTTTTCCTTGATCACTTTTGAGCAGATTCTGAGAGAGAAAAATAGAGTAGCTAACACCATGGCCACCTTGGCTTCCTTGTTACAAAAACTAGATTAAAATGAAAAGTGTGAGTTCTTGGTGGAAGAGTTGGTGAAACTGGCATTTGACCTTCCTGAAACTAAAATGATTTCCCTATTACATGGACATGACTCACCTTACTATGGACCTATATATACATATCTCAAATACCAAGTGCTACCTTTCGACCAAATCCGAGCTCAAAAATGAAACTTTATACGCCAATCAGCCCGTTACATAATCCTCTTAGAAACATTGTATCATAAGGGTCTCGACGGGATGTTACTTAGGTGTCTAGAGGAGGAAGAGTCTAAGTTAGCTTTGCATGAGGTTCATGAAGGTATTTTTGGGTCACACACAAGTGGGTTAAATCTAGCTAAGAAGATCCTTTGCTTAGGGTCTTTCTGGAAGACATTAGAAAAAGATGCTTGCCACTTTTCTAGGATATGTAGTAAATGTCAATATCATGGCAACATGATACATGCACTGGCATAGGAATTGCACCCATTTGTGACACCATGGCCTTTCTATCAATGGGGGTTTGATTTAATTGGCATCATATACACACCCTCTTCAAATGGTCACAAATACATCATAACCGCAACAGAATATTTCACTAAGTGGGTCGAAGTAGTTCCTTTGATCATGACCATGAGTAAGAAAATTACCATGTTCATCCTAAACCAGATCATTTGTAGATATGGCATTCCTCATGCCATAATAACAGATAATGGAAAGAAATTTAAAAAAAAGGACGTGGATGAACTTTGTGCTACATTTCATATCTCTCACCATTCTTCCTCAATCTATTACCCTCAAGGAAATGGACAGGCCGTAGCCACAAACAAGAACATTTTGAAAATCTTGAAGAGAAAGGTCAATAAATCAGGAAGAGATTGGCATGTGCAAAGTATTCCAACATTATGGGCCTATAGAACTAGCATTCAGACACCTACAAGAGCCACACCATTTTCATTAGTCTATGGAGCTGAATTAGTTCTACCATTAGATGTTGAAATCCTATCTTTACGAGTGTCAATGCAAGGGTTGATCATAGGTGAAGACTATAGAGTTGCTAGACTTCAACAATTGGAGTTTCTAGAAGAACACCAAACACAAGCTTATGAGCACCTGAAAGTGTATCAAAATAGAATCTCGAGGAACTACAATAAGCATATCAAATTGAGAGTCTTTTAGGTAGGAGACTTAGTGTTAAGGGAAAATCCAAAGAATCAGGTTGAAAGAGAGAAGAAATACAAATGGGAGGCTAATTGGCTTGGCCCATTCATCATAGTGTCTTCATTTGGAATAGTAACCTATAAGTTATCAGATTGTGAAGGAGAAGAACTCCAAGAACCCATCAATAGCATTCATCTCAAAAGATTCTACACATGAGGGAGATGAAAGAGTATAAAGAGTATCAGATGAGAAACATCATATTTATTGTACATAGTCAAAGAGATCTTGAAAAATACAAAAAAATAAAAATTAAAAAAAATAAAAAGTGCCTTGGTGAAAACCTAGCAATAGGCACCTTGGTAGCAAAAAAAGAAAAAAAAAGATCCAAATGGTGAAAACTTGGTGAACAAGTGCCTTTTGTTCCCTTAAGTTTGTTTTTTGTAGTCACATATGTCCATATTGAATTTCCAACATCCCATTTGTACAACTGCCATTGCATCTGTCATTTGTACATAGTCATAATAAAGTCATTCATTTGCATTGTTGCATTACCTATCAGCCCTAAGTTTGTCAAAAAATCCCATTTATCACTTGGGGGCAGGAGAGGATTGGAAATTTGGTACCAAATGGATTCAATAAGTGCTACAATCAGTCACATCAGAGAGAGATTTGTTAGAGTTTTAGAAGAGTGGAAATTTTATTGAACCTTTGATGGATAACATTGTTCAAAACCTAAGTATTTGATCCTACAACATGATCCTTGAGCCTTCATTGAATTTATAATTTAGGATTAAAAATTGACAAAATACCTTAAAGATCAAAATGCTTGGAAATATTTTTTGAAAATTAGGAAACATTGCAAAACTCTTGAAATTTTTTTTGATAATCTTTGTGAAATTGACTTTTTATCACATCTTTTGAGCTAATCAATGATGTTTCTACTAGATTAGCCATGAGAGAGACATGATATTTTATTTGTCTTTGAGTGATTGTTTTGAGGAAGATTTGTTGACTTATGAGAGTTTGTCTAATGACATGGTCATCAAAGAACCATTGAGGACTATCTCATAAGGGGACAAATTAACCTTTTCTTGTTTATGAAAATGGATCCCTTGGCTATTTAGATCTTCCATATCTTAATACCAAAAATCCACTTGCAACATTGAATCCATTGACACCGGTATTCAGACTCCCATAGTTTGGTCATCCAACTAGTGAGGGTTGTGCTAGGTTCAAAAAGAGGTTACCAAAGGTGATAAAAAGTGGTATTCATATCATTGTGATGTGGTCAATGATGATTGTACTTGATTTCCAGTCCCAAAATGCTCAATGATGAAAAATTATCTACATGGCATTTCTTTGCTAAAAGGTGGTGACACTTAGGTTGCATTGCATTGCATTATCATGTTAGATTAATTGCATTATCATATTATATTAATTGCATTTTTTTGTGGTTAATTTTCCAAGGGAAAAGGGGGTACATCAATAATCTTGGTTAGTCAAAACATTAAAGAAATGAGGGATTCAATCAAACATCTTACTCTTGATCAATTAAAACATAGAAATGAGATTATCTTTTGCATTCATGCATAGCATTAATCATTAATCATCATCCATACACTAGAAAAAATAAAATCCATACATTATTTGCATACAAAGAGCTAAGAATTACATTACATCAAAAAAGTCAAAAACATAAGGGGCATTTCCATATGCATTTCCATAAAACACTTTGCATCCATACATTGAGAAATAGGGAAGATCATGTCATAAAATCATACATCATTTATCTATATCATAAAATAAGATAACTACATCCATAGCATAAATCAAAGTAAATGCACAACACATCATATAGCTAGATAAAAGATAATCTCATAAACAAATCATCAAGGAGAACCAAGGAGTATATCATCATATATCATAAAAAAATTCTTCTTCAATCAAATCGGTATATTAAGATCCAATGTCATACTAAAGTGATACATCAAATACTTCGATCAATAAAAAAAAAACATGGTATGTGATACAAGGACATCAACCATGAGTGAATCTATCAATCAAGATCCTATAGGACTAGATCCATTTGGGCCTTTACCATCCTGTGGGGGAGGAGCCTGAGAAGTGCTCGCTCCACTCTATCTCTGAACCACAGCTGACATGAACTGCTACATCAAGGTAGCAACCTGATCTAAATTCCCAATGACATAGACATATATATCCTCATAGCCTACATCTCCCGTACTATAGTACCCATAGTGGGAACATCCTGGGAACCCTATCCCTGATCCTATGGTTGTTGATCCTATGTAGGGACCTACTGTGCTGGAACCTGATCTTGCTATACAGGAACATCATCCTGCTGAGCCAAGGCCACTCTCTACAACTGAACCAAAGGATCTAAACCACTTGGAATCTACCTAGCCACATCAACATGAGCTTGTCTCTCCTGTATCTATTGTTTATGAGCTCTCTACTATCTATCTACTCTAGGACGTACATCAAGTGCATCATCATGACCTCTAGCATGATCCCTATCCCTCGTATGACCACCTCTCACCCCTACTTGACCAATAATAGGAGGATCTCTCCATCCTTTTCATCTCTGCCATCTACCACCACCATCACCCTGACCCAGGACAAGCTCTATTGGATCAGTGAAATGAGTAAACCTATTGTGAGCCCACCAATTTGCAAACTTGCAAGACATACCTGCATCTACCACACCAAAAAGAATCTCCCACCTACAATAAGCCATTATATAAATCTGATCTAAGGCAAATTGATAATCAATGAGAGGACCCCACATAGATCTCTCTACCTATACCCAAGCATATAATGTTGTGCCCTGAGGCATATCCTGTATCTGACCATACTGTCTAGAAATTCTACCAAAGTAGAAGAATTCAATATTACTAGTAGTGTGACTAATGATCTAGCAAGGGGAAAACATGTAAGGTAACTCATCATCATCCTCTCTCCACTATTCACAACCCCTATATGGTCTCCATAAAACCTAATGAAGATCATGAATCTATCACCACCAGTAATCCAAATGACCCAAATGATGTTGCACAACCATACCAGTATATAGAAAAGCATATGGAAAACCATGAAGCCAAACCCTATCATAAATAGGCTTAGTAATGGGAAGATGCTCCCATATCTACAACTAAAGAATAACTGCACCAGCCGACAAGGATGCACTCTCTCTATAGACTACCTCATGCAAATCATGGTAGAGCTGTGCAAGGATGCATGAACCCCAGTTGAAGCATTGAGGATGAGCAAGTAAATCCTCCAATATCCTACCCCATCTAATAGAAAAACCATGATCTCATCAGTCAGGAAGAAGAAAACCACCAATCAATGCACCAAGTACTGCTGGAAATGTAGGAAAGGAAGAAAACTAAGGCCAAGTGATCGTATCATTATCAATAGAGTTATCCCCTAACACTCATCGATATATAGTAGAATCATAGATGGAATCATAATACAATACCTCCCCTCTTCATGGGATACATAGTAATCTATACACGTCCTCAAGCATGATAGTCATCTCTCCATAAGGCAAATGAAATGTATTATGGTCAGAGTGCCATCGCTCTTCCACTGCAGTCAATAAACCATGGTTCAACTGGAACCATGGAAGATCAAGAAGGAAACTCAAACCACACAACTCAATCACATGGAACTTAGCATTCGTAAGTGTCTGGCCAAAATCAATGACCCAAGAAGCAACTATCCAGATGTATAGTGTAGGAAAGTTTACCTGTTGGTAAAACAAAGGAATCATATCAGTATGCCATATCAAGGAATTATCTCAAGTCAATCAATTCTATCAAAAGTATCAAACAATCACACCAAGTACCATTTGTTCATGTCTCTATGTCCTGAGAATGAAGCAACAGTATCAAATCATATCAGTTTTCACACTGATTGATTTTTCCTATCAATATCCTATCCTAATAAGTTTGACAAATCACATTTGTTGGTAACATTATCTTGATATCCTAATCCATTTGTTTTGTTGAACACAATAGACCTAATCTAATCATTTGACTCGTGCATCGAAAGTCATCAAATTTTTCATCAGACACAATTAAGTACAAGTGTGAAACAAAAAGAAGAAAAAAATTTCCAATGTCTGCATGCGTGATTTTATTCATCCCAGGCGACATTCCTCTTAAGCGGTAACAAAAAGTTGTGATGTGACATTATTCGGGTGTTACACAATAGTTCTTATGCTACACGATAGTAAATTATACTAGGCGACAATGAAATGTGGCCTAGGCAATAGTCAATTTTTTAGGGTTTTCAATGCGATAAAGTATATGAAAATTGGCATTTTGACCTAGCTCTATGCTTGAGTATCCTATTCTTAGGCAAGGATAAAAGCTTCTTAGGCAACATTAAACTATATGGATGTGTAAGAGAAAAGCATGGATGTGATAGTAAAATGGTCTAGGCAATAGTGAAAATTTCCTAGGCATGATTTTGCATATTAAAGGCAACGATGAAATAGGAAATTGCAATAAATGCTAATAAATGAGTAATAATTGCAAATAAGGAGTTTGAAATAACCCATTGGATGTCCATAGTTAGGTGGCCTCACATATCTCTGACACCTCTCAAATTGATGCTCTTGAATAGGGACAACTTGTTGGTTCTTCAAAAGATTTTACACTCCGTGACATACCAATATGCTTATGACTGATGTTAAGGAGTGGTTAATTCAAAATATGGGAAATCTATAAGCAACTGGACCAACTATAGGGACAAGACTACTCTCTTCACTTTTTGCTCTACAAAAGTAAAGCAGGTACACCTACTCCAATAGATTTAACTCTATTCCTTATTCAATATTGGATTACACAATAGATGACAATGAGAAAGTACTACATAACAACCTATTATTCATTGACTCTCCATCACTGGGTAGAACAACATATAAAGTAAATAGAAATGTAAAAGACCGGTATTGATTTAATATTTTAGGATCACAAGATTTCAATCACTCTACACAAAGCAAAATAGGGGAATACAGGCCAGTGCCCTATCCATTGGGTGAAAGATCAGAAGATAGAATGAATACAAATATATTTGGAGAGTAACAGATCTTTACACATAAATACAAAACATTCCAACTCTTTCCTTCTTTTTAGAGAATCCTCAAATGAATTCAGTAAACATGTATCCCACCCTGAGTAGTATTTAATCCAATCCTAGATCAGAACTCAAAGCTAAATACATACATATAAATCTCAGAAAGACTTAAAGATTTAAAGAATAAACTCAAAGGAGAGACAAAGATTTGAAATTTTTATTAAGTAAAACCTTTGAATGTTGTATACATCATATTCTAAACCATAAGCTTGCAAAATAGTGGCAGCAACCTGTACTTCTTTTCTATTGCTTGATGAAAAAAGATAAAATTTCTGAAACCCTAGCCCTCAATCGGGGATTCCATATATTGTATCATTTTTCATCAAGCAATAGAAAAGAAGTACAGGTTGCTATTGTTGTTTTGCAAGTTTATGGTTCAAAATATGACGTATACAACATTCAAAGGTTATACTTAATACAAATTTCAAATCTTTGTCTCTCCTTTGAGTTTATTCTGTAAATCTTTAAGTCTTTCTAAGATTTATATGTATGTATTTAGCTTTGAGTTCTGATCTAGGATTGGATTAAATACTACTCAGGGTGCGATACATGTTTACTAAATTCATTTGAGGATTCTCTAAAAAGTAGGGAAGAGTTGGAATGTTTTGTATTTATGTGTAAAGACTAGTTATTCTCCAAATATCTTTGTATTTATTCTATCTTTTGATCTTTTGCCCAATGGATAGGGCACTGGCCTGTATTCCCCTATTTTTCTTTGTGTAGAGTGATTGAAATCTTGTGATCCTAAAATATTAAATCAATACCAGTCTTTTACATTTTTATTTACTTTATATGTTGTTCTACCCAGTGATAGAGATTCAATGAATAATAGGTTGTTATTTAGTACTTTCTCACTATCATCTATTGTGTAATCCAAGATTGAATAAGGAACATAGTTAAATCTATTGGATTAGGTGTACCTAGCTTGGTTTTGCAAAGCCAAAAGTGAAGAGGGCAGTCTTGTCCCTATAGTTGGTCCAGTTGTTTATAGATTTCCCATATTTAGAATTAACCAATCCTTAACATCAGTCATAAGAATATTGGTATCTCACGGAGTGTAAAATCTTTTGAAGAACCAACAAAATCACAACTCTGCTAAGGACTTGTTAAGAAAATTATAAATAACATAGGTAAAAGTTGAGCTAGACTCCTAACCTACTTATTTTTCAAAACCAGTTGGTTACCTTACATACAGAGTTATCTCCTTTTTAATCTTTGCCTACCCTCCTACTTGTTCAAAATCACACAAAAATCCCATTTAGCTTGGGTGGTGACTCTAAATATCTCTATGACTAGTGCTAAGTCAAGTATTGATATATTACAATGAGTTTCAAAATTACAAGGTCTTGGAGGAAGGAACACCCAGAGGAAGGTTTGTAGGGTGAGCTCCTAGTCACATCTAGGTGAGGTTAGGTTAGGAGTGAAAAAAGTATCAGTGACATGTCTCTTACTTGGAAGAAAAAGGGGAACTCAAGATAGGAAGGTCTTGCTCCTCCTGGTCAAGAAGGAAATGCCTCAGAATATGAGGAGGTAGTTGATCTAGGTTTAAATCAGTATGAGGATTATAATTCCCCTACAGAGAGAGAGGGTGAAAGACTACCCCACAATAGGAAAATAATCCCAAATAGATAGTATGGAGGGGAGAGAAGATAAAGAAGTAAAAGTAGAAGAGGACAGGCCTTTGTTCCCCCTTTCACCCTTGGTTCATCATTACCCCAAGGCCTCCATGAGTCTCAAGATAAACAAGAAGAGCCTCAAACATAACAAGTTGAATCTGAAACAACTTTGCCTGATTCTGAGGAAATATTTGAGGAAGTATATGAATTGGAAAGAAGAATTCATGAACAACTAGCCATTAGGCAGAAGAGAGAAAAGGAAAAAGAAGAAAAAATCAGACATTCCATGATAAGGGATGACTAATTAAAAAGGCAATTATGGAATCTAGAGGCTATAAATTATATTCCCATTCCTAAACAAATAAGTGAGCAGCCTGTTGTCAATCAGGTGTTTGAAACAAGGGATCCAAAGGATAAGGGAAAGAAGAGAAATGAGAATTTTAGTTAAATAACCTATAGGCCCTAAGATCCCTATGGATTCAGCTTTGAGGTTGGAAGAAGACCTTGAGAAAGCCAAAAGGGAACAAGAATTGTTAGGTAAAGAACTTGAAAGGGAAGAATTAGAAGCTTCAGCATTAGAAATGAGAAAGAAGATTGATTTTCTTAAATGGTCTGTAGGACACACAAACTTTTCTAATTCTACCATGACACAAGGAACTAATGTTGCAAACATAGCTAGTCACACAACATGTGTTCCCCCACTAGGAGGGCTCAAAATCTCTGCCATAGCAAACACTAATGCATCTACATCTCAGGGTGTTGGTATATCCAATATAGGACCTATTCATGAAAGATGTAAATAGTTGGTTTTCACTGGCATCCCTGGGTATCCTAACCCTATCCCTAAAGAAATTAGGAAGAAGCTCCCTAAATTTATTGGAAGTAATGTTGTTACTTGTGAAGAGCACCTAAAAAAGTTTATTGATATAATTGATGATAATAACATTGTGCCTAATGATGTTATAATGAAATTATTTGTACAATCTCTAACAGAGGATTCAAGGGATTGGTTTAGGGCTTTGCCACATGGTAGCATAGGTTCATGGGATTAGCTTAGGCATTGTTTCAAAGAATAGTATGGTGATAAAAACACATGAGGGTTTTATGCTAAATGAATTTAATAACATAAAAAATAATTTCAATGAGGATGTTGTCGAGTTTAATGTCAGATTCCAAAAGGCCATGCATAAGTTATTGCAGGTCATCAGATTGGATGACAGAGTGTGTCTTGTCACATATTTAAATGCTTTTGACTCTAAGATGAGATACCTTTTGAGAGACAAAAATATAAGGAGTCTTGTTGAAGGATACAAATTATCTGTGAACATAGAGAGCAACTGAAGAATTTTAGGAAAGTTGGGAAGAACAGAAGACAACAAATCACCATTACTAAATAGAAAGGATCTAGGAAAGCTTGTGAGTGTAAAACCTAAGGATGATGATAGCTTGAAGAAGATATTGAAAGAAATAAAGGACTTAAAGCCTGGTGAAAACATAAATAACAAAATAATAGGAGGAGATAAGCCTCCTTTTAATAATTTCAACAAGTTATCGAGAATGTAGAATTATCCATATAACACTCAATGGAAAGATGGGAAGCCTATTCTTCTTGAGAGAAGGGATAAACCAAATGATAGGACCCCTGATCCATTGTAGAGGAACTCAATGAATATGGTGGAAGAGGTTCCATGGTGTAATGCTTGTCAGTCACCACATGATCCTAATTATTGTGTCATATCCCAGAGTGTCTCTTCACAAGAGGAACAAGAGTCTAATGAGGAACAACCTTATGATGACTAGGGATGTAGAATGGTTTCCTCCCATGTTTGGGATGAGATTGAATTTGCTGAAGAGGATGAAAATTAGGTTGTTTTTAATTCTCAGGCTAAAACTGAATCCTACCATCAACAAGTTTTTTTAGATGAGGATAGTGAACTTGATAATGTCCAATGCAATGTTTTGAGGGATAAGGAAGTAGTTGTTTTAAGGAGGCCTTCTGATGAGGAAATTACCTTAATAATAGTAGACATTGTTACTCAAGCTAAAACAAATTACAACCTGAGAAATAGAGTGATTGGTAGTCCAAATTAGCAGCCTGTTGGAATTTTCATCAAGAAAATGGACAAAGATGACAAAACATCACAGGACAAGTCTAAGGGTGCCAATGCTATTGATAAGGTCAAAATAAGGAAAAATGCTAAACCTAACATTTTTTATAAGATAAAATCCAAACCCACAGCTGAGGTTGTTCCAGCTTTGCAAAAAGAGGATGAAGTCCATAATAAAAAAACTACAGACATATCCATCCAGGAGATTGATAAAGAAGTTACAAATTCAAAGCCAGATATCTCTGATTCAAAATATGTCCCAATTGATATGAGTAAATTTTTGTCTCATATTACTATTAAGGTTCCATTGCTAGAGATGGTGAGAATAGAATAACATAAGGAAAGGGCTCTAAATTGGGTAAATGGTGTGGTGCCCATGGATTCCCAAAAAATAGAAAGAAGTGAGAAACAAATAGCAACCTTGAATGATGAAAATGAGAACAAAAATGAGGAGATTGTTTCTAAAATCCCCCAAATTTATTTGTATATGAATGTTGTTAGTACTACAACAGGAACAATAGATCCTTTCTTTTTAACTCTGTAGATAAATGGAAAGTTGCTAAAAAATTGCATGATTGATTTTGGAGCATCAAACACTGTTATGCCTACTGAGGTTATGAAGGCATTAGGATTAAAGGTGGATACACCTCATGGTAGATGTCAAGCAATGGATTCAAGGGAGGTCCCAGTTGTGGGTACTATTAGGGGTCCACCTTACAGATTGGCTGCATACCCCAGCAAACAGTTGACCATGAGTGTCTTGGTAGTGGATATTCCTCCCCAATATGGGATGTTGTTATCAAGAAAGTGGAGTGCTTCCATGGGAGGCAGCATACAGTGTGACTTATCATTTGCTACATTTAATTTTAAGGGACAAAATATCAATATCACCAGGGAATCTAGAACTCCACACATGATTGAAGAGGAAGAAGAAGACACCATGAATTATTTCCTTGATACTAAAATTAATGCTTTCAAAGTCCAAGATAAGGAAGTAGAGGAGGGTGTTGAGCCTGTCCACAAGTTAGAAAACCAAGAGGGATGGATTGACCTTGATAGTTTACTGACCATGTACTTTGATGGAGCAAACTTAAAGGAGGGGTCTGGAGCTAGAATATTGCTCATATCTTTGAATGGTAAAACTTTCAAGTTCTCCTTTACTTTGTTATTTTCATGTACAAATAATGTTGCAGAATATGAGGCTCTATTGATAGGTCTAAAGTTGGCATCAAGGCATGGCATAAAATGCTTCAAAGTAATAGGTGACTTTGAGTTAGTTGTTTCCCAAATTAGATCAAAGTATGCTTCAAAAAATTAGAAATTAAAGTAGTATAGGAATGCAGTATGGGATGAGATTGAAAGCTTTAGTCCTTTTAATATTTGTTGGATGGAAAGAAGTTAGAACAAAATGTTAGATTTGTTGGCTAATGTGGCTCTTAGACCTGAAGATATTACGTTTGCAGATATATCTAATATAAAGGTACAAGGCAGGCCTTCCATCCCTGATAATATAGAGAACTGGAAGGTTTTCTCTGATGACCAAGACATATTAAGATTTCTCCAGTGTGACTCTCACTTTGGTGACAAAAAAATGGAATTTAGTGCTTATGTTGATATGGTAAATGGTAAAGATGTCATTTTTGGGAAAGAGGTTTTGTAGTTAAAATCAAATAGAGTTCCCAAAGGATTAGTTGCTCTTGAAAGGGAATTTGGAAATAAAGACAAGGTTTTTTCCACTAGTACTGATAAAACCAATGAACTTGAAGAAATAAACTTGGGAACAAGAATAAACCCCAAGAAGGTTTATATAGGCAGGTGTCTATCCCCAAGAACTAGAAAAAATTTGATTGATCTTCTCAAAAAATTTAGGCATGCTTTTTCTTGGTCTTATGAAGATCTCAAGGCCTATAGAGAGGACCTCTTTCAACATGAGATTCCACTCAAGGAAGGAACAAAACCTTTTAGATAGAAGTTGAGACCTGTTAACCCAACCTTGGTACCTAAGATGTAGGGTGAACTGAAAAAGATGATGGATGCTAGAATAATCAAGCCTATTAGACACTCCACTTGGGTATCAAATTTGGTGCCTATTAGAAAGAAGAATGGTGACATTAGGCTTTGTGTTGATTTTAGGAACCTTAACATAAATTCTCTAAAGGATAACTATGGATTACCAAATATGGAGAACATGCTACAGAAGGTCATTGGGTCAGAATTAATGTCCATGATGGATGATTTTTCTTGTTATAATCAGGTAATGGTCAAAGACACAGAGCAATTTAAAACTACATTTACAACCCCATGGGGGACATATGTTTATGTGAGGATGCCTTTTGGGTTGACTAATGTTGGTGCCACTTTTCAAAGTGCTATGCATGTAGCTTTTGCATATTTTATTGACAAGTTTATGGTGGTATATCAAGATGATTTGACAACCTTCTCAGCTAAAGAAGAACAACATTGCCAACATCTAGAAAAGATTTTCATTAGAGAACTATAGTATGGTGTTTCTTTAAATCTAAAGAAGTGTGATTTTGGTGTGGTGGAAGGAAAACTTTTGGGGCATATTGTTTCAAAAGATGGGGTGAGGATAGACCCTGAAAGGGTGGAAACCATTGATAAACTATCTTTACTAAAGAATATTAAGGGGATTTAGTACTTTCTAGGATAGGTTAATTTCTTGAGGAGGTTTATTACAAACTTTGTAGAAATTAGCATTCCCATATCAAGAATGTTGAAGAAAGGAGCAAAGGTTGATAGGAATATGGAAGCAATACAGGATTTTAATGATATTAAAAGGGCTATCAAGCATGGTCTAGTTTTGAAGACACTAGATTACAACAAACCAATGTAGATCTTTTCCTTTGCATTTGCCCATACTATTGCAACAGTACTATTACAGAAAAATGTTGATGGTTTTGAGCAACCTATTTCTTTCTTTAGCAAAACCCTACAGGCAGCTGAATTGAATTATGATATCATTGAGAAGCAAGCTTATGCCCTAGTAAAGGCTATTAAAACATTTAGATGTTATCTAGTTGCATCCACAGTAGTTGCCTATGTTCTAAGTGTTGTAGTCAAGGATATCTTGGTCCAACAAGAGGTTTCAGGAAGGAGGTGTAGATGGATCAATAGGATTCAAGAATTTAATATTTACATCCACATTACAAAGTTAGTAAGAGGGTTGGGCTTGGAAAAGTTGATGGCTCAAAGAAACTTGAATGAAAATCAAATAAATATGTTGGAAGAAAATTAGAGACCTTTTGTGTGTAACATGACTATTGTGAGTGGTATAAGGACATTGTCAAGTATTTGCAAAAGATGGTTTTACCCCCTGAGTTAGATGATAAAAAGAAAAGAACCATTAGACTTCATTCCATAAGATATGCAATTATAAATGGTGAGTTGTCATGGAGAAGCAATGATGGTGTTTTGTTGAGGTGTGTAGATCAGGGTAAAGCCAAACTTTTGATGGATGAAACACACAATGGGATTTGTGGAGGACATTATATGGCAAAAACTACAACCCATAAGATCATCAGATCAAGTTTTTGGTGGTCATCACTTTTCAAAGATACCCATCAGTTTGTAAAAAGGTGTGATCCTTGTCAAAGATTTGTAGGGAAATTAAAATTCAATGGAAATCTACCTCTCAAACCTATTTTTATTTAGGCTCCTTTCCAAAAGTGGGGTATGGATTTCATTGGTGAAATCCCTAATAAGTCTAGTGGTGGACATGCTTATATCCTAGTGGCAACTGATTATTTCACCAAGTGGGTTGAAGAAATTCCCTCAAGAAGAGGAACTAGTAAGGTGGTAACAGAATTTATGATGCAGAATATCCTGACAAGATTTGGTTGCCCAAAGACCATAGTTGTTGATAATGCAATTTGTTTTAGGTCAGAGGAGTTTGTCCACTTTTGTCAAAACAATGGTATAAAAATCTCTTATTCATCTCTGTACCACCCACAAGGAAATGGCCAGGAAGAATCTAGCAACAAGAGTTTGATTAAAATTCTAAAAAGAGTCTTGGATAATAATAAGAAGGCCTGGGATTCCAAATTATTGCAAGCCTTATGCACTGACAGGGTTATAGTCAAGAAAGCAATAGGGTGTGCCCCTTTTGACTTGGTATATGGGATCAATGCAAGATTACCTCAGAACAATTTACTATAGATGTACCAGTTCATTCATGCATATGATGATGATGTGGAAGAAGATATGGCTGTCAGAATAAATGATTTAATTCAATTAAGTGAGGTAATAAATGATGCACATGATAAAAATGAGAAGATGCAGGCCTAGAGTAAAGTCCTATATGATAAAAGGACTACTCAAAGGAATTTTGTAAGTGGTGACATGGTCCTAATGTGGAATACAAGACTGGAAGACAAAGGAAAGAATGCAAAATTTGATCCCATCTATTTAGGCCCATATATTATTGAGGAAAGATGGGGAGAAAATTCTTATCTATTGAAGAATTTAATAGGAGAGCTTGTGGAATTCCCAGTTCATGGTAAATTCTTAAAATTTTATTTTTCTTAAAATCTCTTGAGTTCTTGTGTAGATTTAGTTTTAAAATTTTATGTAGAGTTCCCTATTTTTTGTCGAAGTTTTGTTCTGGTATGCTCTTCTAGGAGATTCTAGTTTTCTCATTGTATCTGCAGGAGATACACATCCCCAAGCATAAGCCACTGTTATCACTATATAAATTTTTCCAACTTCATGCTAATATTTTTGAAAATGATCTAGTTTAAGGACCTGATGGTTAGGTTTTATGGTGAAAACCCTAAGTTTGATAGAAGCCCTAGCTGGTCTTAAGCCTTGTTATAATTTTGCATTACCTTTTTTCTCACTAGTTCTCCAGATATGCATTTGCTATTTTTCCCCCCTTTGGCAATACCCCCTTTATATGTTATATTATTAGGTTGTCAGACGGAGGACCTTTTAATTATTTCTTTATAAAGCCTAAGTTTCTGATTAAATTTTCAATATTATCAAACCCTTTAAATATGTGGTTGTCATTAGACCGCAAGACTGCCTATTGTCAGAATGTCTGACATGCGCTTTAGCAACGAAGTGCTACCTATCCTAGCGGGCCCATCTAGTAAAGGGGTGTGCTAGAAATTAAACAACATATCAGATCAATGGATGTCGCTATACCATTGGACCAAGATGATATCCTTTTAAGCATCATGCTTTAGCGATAGGAGTTTGATCAAAATTTTTCACTAACAGCAGCAGGTTCTGGTTTGTCAGTCTCCATGGAAATTCTCTTGGGTTGACATCTATCTTTAGTGATGTAGTAGCTGTGGGGTCAAACTTTTCAAAGCTTTAAACAACATATTGATCTTACGGTTGTCATTATACCATTTTCAAAAGATGTAAGGAATTTAAGCTTGTAGTATAGCGATGACCGTCTGATCCTATTTAAGGAATGAAGCATGGAGTGGGCCCTAAGATGCCAGGTCACACCGACATGTTTGCTTTCTATTGGTTGCAGTCAATTATGATGTGGTAGTTGTCAAGGTTTTGGGTGCCAAGAAAGAAAAGGAGAAGGGGTCCACTTGCTAGTTTTTGCAGCGTGGCACCCTTTCATTCAAAAAAGCTAAGTGAGGTGTCACAGTAGCGGCCTGCCTTCTCAGATGATTAAAGTTCAACATGATCTCACAGTTGTCATTATACCACTAGGATAAGGTGCACATTTTTTGGGGTTAGTAGTATAGTGACAATCATTGATCTTGTTTAAAGATGGGAACTACTAGGTGGGTCCTTTGTTGCTGACTCTTGATGATGCACTCATTTCAAATTGGCGAAGGGTAATAATGACATGTCAAAGTTGCCAGTACGCTTGACACTGAGGATGAAGTTATGATTTCCTACTTGCTAACTTGTCTAACATGGCACCTCTTGATTCGATAAAGTTTTTAAAAGGGAGGTGGGGTCACTTCTTTGGAAATAGGTAAAGAGCTACATGTTTAAAAAGAATCTTGTGGTTGTTGTTACACCACTGGATGAAGATGCTCAAGTTCTATGCTTGGGCTCTAGTGATAGGGTGACACTTGTCCATTCAAAACAAAGTGAAGTTAATTTGTTTTTTTTCCCACATGATTAAATTGAAATGTTCTCATTGGTTGAGAACTCATTTGGGAAAAAGTAAAAAGGGTTGTGTGGTTTTGTTTGCTAATCATCTGCTGTGCTGGAAAGAAAATAAAATCAATGACTCGAATTCAAATTTGAGACTTTGTGATGTTGTTCACACCTTGTGAATACTAAGGCCACCAACTTTCAGTAATGGTGGAATTAATGAGCTACGTGTGGATAAATTAAGAACTGTTGGTGACACTATATACCTTGATTTGATCATTGTATTCATTACCTCTTTCATAAGCAGTTTGGTGAGCTGAATTATTTTCTAGAGTGATATCACACAAAGAACTTACAGGTGCCTGGTAGGTCATTTTCTAAGTTTGAGAATTGTTTGAAGTCTGTGAAGAAGTTGTAAAGAGGATTGTATTGAAAGTGGATAGTTTTTAGGGTTTTTCTTTGGTTTCATATATTGTTTTATTGAAGCCATAGTTAAAATGCCACCGAAGAGGAATTTGTCTAGGAAAATAGAATCCAAAGATAGATGTGTCTTTGAGGATTTAATGCAATTGCTACCTCATTCAGATAATGGGGCAACTATATTAAAGGAGCTAGTTCCAAGAAACCCTAGGGATTCTGTTGCAGATGGACTCCATGATAGAGGGAATTGGATGAGAGATGCCAAGGTGGGTAAAGATCATAATGGCCTGATTTTATTTAGATCAACATACTCACAGAGAAATTCCTATGCCCCCCTTAGTGATATTTGGAAATTTGATATAGGGATGTTGGTGGTTCCTAGAGTATTCATGGATGCAGAGTTGTTGATACAAATTGCTAAGTGCTATGATCCTATGACAAAATATGTCAAGGATATAAATGGGAAGGACCTAATCAACATCATAGATGATGAGATTAGGGAGGTATTTTCACTAAATGACCCTTCTATTGGGTTGGAGAAAATAGAGTTCACAAAATTTATAGAAATATATGAGGCACATAGGGATTAGTTGAGAGCATGGCCTCTAAGGGAATTTTTGGAAGAAATTGGATCAATGTGTGTTGTTAGTGCAAGCACACTAGAGCCTTTTAGGCTGGACTTGTTTAGTAAGAGAGCATGGGATTTCTATAAGTCTCTGACATTTGTTCTAGGGCATGATGAGTCCACTCATATTTCGATTACATATATGTTCATGATGGTACGATCACTACACCCCCAACTGGCATCAATTTTTAATTTTGCATCTCATTTGGCTAACTTAATCCATGAGGGATTAATGGGAATTAAGAACATGAAGGTTAGTAGGCATTTTGGATGGTATTCAATGCTTATGCATATGTTCTTATACAAGGGTGAGAATTTCTTTAGCTCGACAGTCAACATTGTGGAGGAGAGATATGGAGAAACCCTTCCAGTCTAGTTGTAGACTACAACTTTGTCATGGGATAGAGTTGATGCTAGTTACATTACTTTTGACAGGGATTTTGCTTCAAGGCTCAAAATTTTGTTATTTTTTTATAATCCTAGAGTCCCAAGGGAGTTATTGAGGGTGATTAGACCTAAGGAATACTGTCAGGACATTACTATTATCCATAATTTTGGGGATATCATCTTGTATCCTGTGTCTATAGTTTTTAGGGTTTATGGTTGTAGAAAGGCACCATACATTTTACCTTATTAGGTCCCCTTGAAGGTAGGGTATGCTGAAATATTAAGATGGATTGGTGACTTGCAAGAAACCACTCTCACTGGTAAGGGAAGGGGAACTTTCTTCCTAGACATTACTATAGCACATCAGTATGTTATTACTAAGGGAGGTTGGGTCCATTTGAATAAAGTTCTACAACCCTACATAATGTCAATGAACACCGTCAGATGTTTAGGTAATGAGGGTTTTCTATCAGGAGTGTTTAGAGAAAAGATAAGGTGTGCTCTCATAGAACACCAATTCAATTTTCCTGAGGATATCATAAGAAACGAGTTTGACCTCCAAACTCAAGAAATAAAAAAGGAAAAATGGGTGATCTACAAGAAATCTATAGATTTCATTAAAAAATTTGACAAAGCTTATGACCCATCAAAAGATTTTGAGCCATGGGCAAGGAAGGTGGATGCCCTTATGGAACATTTTGAAAGCATCATGCATGTAGTGAATGAGAAGAGGGCTGTTGTGAGTAAAAAAAACCCTGAAATGGATAAGCAATTTCTAAGCCAGCCAAGATATATGAAGTTAACTCCTAAGGGAACATATACTGTTCAGAAGAGGAGTAGTTATAGTGTTTTTTTGCCAACACAACAAAGAGGTGAGGATCTTCCTTCTACCTCAAAAGGAAAAAGACCCATGGATGATCCAACAATGCAGGGACCCTCTCCTAAGAGGCTAAGACAAGAAGAATCAAGACTAGGAGAGAATTTCTATTCTCCTTCTCAATCCCCTATCCAATTAGATGAACATGGGGTAGAAAAATAGTTAGTAAAGTTGAGAAATGAGGGAAACATTTTTGTTTCCAATAATGAATTGCAAGAAGGGATGCCTGAGGCACCTAAGGTGGTGGCCATGGACCTTACTATTGATGAATTTGAGGGAAAAAAAATGGACCCTATCTTGAAACAAGCCAGTGATTATTTCATAGCTGATGACAAATTTGTCAAGACTAAGGCATTCTCCCAATTTTTATGGAGAATGAAAATAAACCAATATAAAGAGATCTGTGAGAAGAAAAAGGAAGAGTTCCCTGATAGGCACATGATAGAAATAGAAAATGAGACCAAGGCAAAGATGGTCAAGCAATTTGAAAAGATTACTCTTGAGGAGGGAAGGGCTATGGTCCATACTGAAGGGGTGCTCATTCTACTAGAGTGGGACATTGCTGATGCAATTGTCTTTGATCAAGTCAGGAAAAGCAAGGTAAAAAATCTTGCTACTATAGAGAAGGCATAACAGGCAGCTAGAGGAATTTCTTTCTCAGAGGATCATGTAGCCTTGGTCATGCGGTCCCTTAAAAGGCAGGAGAACAAAGGAAAAAGAGAAGCCCTTTCTACAAAATATGCAGGAAACTTATTAGTACAGAGAGTAGGAGAGACTTCTAGTATAGAAGCATCAAACTTAATCTTAGAAACTATCAAGTTCAATGTCAAAGTGGTAGAAAAGGATGCCCAAGAAAAGGAAGAACTAAGGGCTAAATTTGAGATTGTCCTTAAGTCCTATAATGATCTCAAGATGGAGTTGATCCAGAAGGATAAATTGATTTCTCAGTTATCCGGACCCCAGGAACACAGGTCTCCCCAAGTGGCAATCTCTGATAAGCTTGCAGTGGCTTCATCCTCAAGCCCAATTGTTGATTTTCCACCTTCACCTCTCATAGAGACAAGTATGGATGCAAGGGTTAGTTGGGAGAAACAAAGATTAACAGAGGAGACCAATAAATTGAGGGAAATAAGAGTGCAACTGGAGAAGGAAAAGGATGAACATGTGAAAGCCATAGCTTTGACAAACCAAAAGTATGAAGAGAGAATGATAGATGCAATAATGTAGTTTGCATATGATTTGAAGCCCTCCTTATTCTTCAATCATGTCAGTAAGTCACATGTTTTATTTGCAACTTTGAATAAGGAGAAGACTGAGATGTCACTAGTCTTGAAAAAATGGATTGAAAGATCTCCAAATGTGAAGCTATTTCAAATTCTATCAAAGGGACAAGAAGATCCTAATCCATTGATTAAGCCGGTACATTAGGTTGTGAAGAAAATAGTGCAATATGATATCATTTTGGATAATTTTATTAGAAAATAAAGTATGTTGAAAGCTGAATTAATGCTTTCAAACTATGAATTGGTGCCCACTGTTGTCACAGACAAGGGAAAATTTAAAGAATCATATCAGTGGAGAGAAGAGATGGATGCACTTTTATCAGAAAGAGTGACTGGTGTCTTAAATGACACTTATTCTTTTAGCGGCATCATCCAATCATTAATAAATGCAAAATCAATGTTTGATACTATTCAGCATAAGGTCAATCAAATAGAGAGTGAATGGGAACAGTTATCTAGCAAGAAGGCTGAGTTTGGTAATTTTGAATTCCCAAATGAAGAGGTGTACAATAAATGGAGATATCAGTACATACCTCATGTTGAAAAAGTTAATACTCTGCCAGCCTCTTAAAGCAAGTAAAGGAAGTTACTTTTTGAGTCATAAAGGTTGTTGAGATGTAGGAAGACATTCATTACAGGATGGACAATCAGATATTGAAAATAAGATTTGTTGAAGGGAGCCAAGGATGACATTGAAGACATAAAGTGAGGGTGGATCAGCTACAAATATCTCACCTGCTTGATAAGTGTATTTATTGTAAACCTTTTGAGGTTGTTGTAAAGTTTTTAGGTTAGGAATTTTGTAAACTGTAGAATGATCAGTAGCTTGTTGCATCTCCTTGTATATAAAGGATTTTCCATGATCATTCTAGCCATTGAGAGTTTAGGAGTTAAAAAGATAAATTTTTTGAAACCATAGCCCTTAATCGGGGATTCCATATATTGTATCATTTTTCATTAAGCAATAGAAAAGAAGTACAGGTTGCTGCTGCTATTTTGCAAGCTTATGGTTTAGAATATGATGTATACAACATTCAAAGGTTATACTTAATACAAATTTCAAATCTTTGTCTCTCCTTTGAGTTTATTTTGTAAATATTTAAGTTTTTTTGAGATTTATATGTATGTATTTAGCTTTGAGTTCTGATCTAGGATTGGATTAAATACTACTTAGGGTGGGATACATGTTTACTGAATTCATTTGAGGATTATATAAAAAGCAGGAAAGAGTTGGAATGTTTTGTATTTATGTGTAAAGACCTGTTATTCTCCAAATATCTTTGTATTCATTCTGTCTTCTGATCTTTTGCCCAATGGATAGGTCACTGGCCTATATTCCCCTATTTTGCTTTGTGTAGAGTGATTGAAATCTTATGATCCTAAAATATTAAATCAATACCATTCTTTTACATTTTTATTTACTTTATGTGTTGTTCTACCCAGTGATGGAGAGTCAATGAATAATAGGTTGTTATTTAGTACTTGCTCACTGTCATCTGTTGTGTAATCCAATATTGAATAAGGAACAGAGTTAAATCTATTGGATCAGGTGTACTCACCTTGGTTTTGCAGAGCCAAAAGTGAAGAGGGAAGTCTTGTCCATATAGTTGGTCCAGTTGCTTATAGATTTCCCATATTTGGAATTAACCACTCCTTAACATCAGTCATAAGCATATTGGTATCTCATGGAGTGTAAAATCTTTTGAAGAACCAACACAACCATCTCAAAATTCACCGCAGGACTAGGGAAAAATCACCAAAGATAAAAGTAAAAATGAATAGTAAAACAAGGTTTTTCAACCTATTTAAGCTATTTTGACCTAATTTTGGGGGTGAAATTTGGCTTAGACCTATATATTGACGTATCAAATCAACTGGGGCATCCTTGAATTGTGGCATATCATCAAGTGTTTCAAAAATGAAAACATATTCAAGAAATCAAACATCATCAAATTTTTCATATCAAGAAATCAATATGTTTTAATTTTTGAGGGGGAATCAAGGTATCAAAATTGAAAGTGGCATCAAAACATCATTGGAATCGGTGAGGCATCAACATTTTTTGTATCAGAATAAAAGAAATCATAACAATTTCATATCAGATGCAACAATCAATCAGTGAATCAGTAAATCAGGACCTAAACGTGATCGAGACTCAAAAGAATCTTTGAATCAATGTTCTTCGCACATCAATTCAAAGAGGATCATTTTTAGACATGCAAAAATGGACAAAGTGCTTTTAAATTGCAAAAATTAATAAAATTGCTCAAAATCATCAAAATGCATTAATTCAATCAAAAAGGGATTAAATCAATTAAAATGGACATAATTAAATAAAGTTGGATGAAAATAATTAAAGTAAAGGAAAAATCAAATGAGGATGTTAAATAATTAAATAAAAGCTTAAAGGGGTGAAAAACACTACATAATTGATTTTAATCAATTAATTGTATAGTTGTTTAAATCAAAAATCAAAATGAACCTAGTACCCTTACATGGCTAAATTTAATTAATTAATTGAATTTAATAATTCCTAATATCTTTCAACAAAGTTGAGCAACCAATAATAATTGAGGACAAAAAGATACAAATCACTCAAAAAGGATGAATCTCAATCACTCATTTTAAAGTTTCAATCTCAACCACTCAATCTTGTCCTTTTGTCCAAAGCTTTGAGACAAACATTGAAATTGTCCCCCCATTTATGAAAAAAGGAAAGTATTTGACTCAACCAAAGGTTAATCATGATTACTTCACTCCACCCCCTACCCTTGGGAATTTGCTATAAATATGAAGCATTTTGAGAGCAATGGATATCTTAGAAATTCATTTGCAAGACATTGTTACTATAGGCAATTAAGAGAATTATAAGAGCAATTAAGAGCATTTAGAGTAATTTGCATTATACTTTGTCAATTTGAGCTAGAATCATCATCATAGAAGCATTGTAAAAGCATAGCAACATACATTCTCATTTTAGAAGTGTCACTAGTGGAGATTTGAGCTGAGAGCTTCACTTACCACCTCTTTCTAGAGAGCCATGAGATGCTATAGATCTTAGTTTCATTTTTAAATAGATTTGCATTCTATTTAGTTTAGAATTGTTGCTAATTTGATCTTAATTTCATGAAGGTGATTATCATCATCATGCAATAATTTATTGTACTTCATTTTGTAAAGTCTTGTTTATATATTATTATGTCCTAAATCTCTTGTAGGTGGTTTTCATCTAAATAATCTATAAAGAAGATATAAAATATTGGAAGAGAAAAAATCCTCAACTAGTGTGTGAAATGTAAAAGTGTTTACCTTCAACTTTTTTCAATGCAGAAGAACACTATCCCATACACCAACTTGAGGAGATTGAATTATGTGGACCTTTACACAGTAGGTCAATGTGTGTGGTTGTGAGCCACTTGAAATTTTTGAAAGCTTTGGTTCAAAAAAGAGCACATCCTAAGGGTTCTATACTTGGAGGATATATGGTATACTAGACTATGGTGTACATTACTGAATATCTTCCTAAGTTTGCAACAAAGATCCATGTAGATCACATTTAGGATCCCAACCCCATTAACAAATTTGAAGGGGAGTACTTGATGGGGAAAGGTAGATTGAGGAAAGTGAAAGGTATTTATAAGATTTTATGATAGTTAATTAACTCTTAATCTTCAATATAAGTTGGTTGTAAGTCTATTTATTTAATGTACAATTGGTCGAGAGTAGTATGCACTACATTTGTGTATTGCAAACAATCTTGATTGGATGATGGTATGGATTGAAAGATGTCAGCATTCTCTTTGATCATCAACATGGGAAGGTGTGGCTTCATGGGTTAAAGAAGTTCATCCTAATGGAGATTCTAATGTTATACCAATGCAAATTGATTTAGAAAATGGTTTAAGAAATACAAAGGTCAAATCCATTAGATTTCCACAATCCATATTAATGTCTGTATCAGTTTAGCAAATACAAAGGTACGTAGAATCTATTAATCATCCATATGTTTATCAACTCATGATGCAATAATTTTTACATGTTTGACATATTGCAGGTCAAACACCACAAAGCTATGTGCTACAATGGTCATAAAGTTTGCATCAAAAAGTTGGATGACATAAAGAAAAATTGTGATTCTGGGATAACTGTAGTCTTTGAGGTGACTAATATTTCATCTAGAAATAATATACATCCTATTAGGCCATTTTCTTTTCATAGCCAAAATCTAATGAAAATTGTCTATTTCTGCTAAAACCCTAATAAAATTGTCATAACCACTTGCAAGCTTGTTTTTATCAGCGAAGAAGATATGTAAGGTCTTATGGCCTGCAAGCTTAACCATGGATAGTCCAAGATGTATAAAAGTTCCATTTCAGATCGCATGGCCTAATGTGCAAAAAACCTAAGGGATTTTCCTTGTCCTCCTGCAATACATTTTTGATCTATGAAGAAGATTTATGATGTTTCATGGCTTGTGCCCTTAGCCTTGGTTTGTTCAAGGTGTCATCAAGCTCTAGTCAAGATCGCATGTGATCAAGTGTTCAAACCACTAAAAAATTTCAAGTTTAAGGTCTGAGAAATAGGGTTTATCCATGTCCTAGGGCTTCAAGAAATTGTTTAAATCTAGAAACCCTAGAAAGGTCTATTTCATTGTTACCTTTTCAGGCCACTTAGGTCCCCTTTCTAGACATGTCTTATTTCCCAGCCTGAGTAGTTTGTTCCATTTAGTGAATCCCAGACTGAGGTGATCTTATGTTCTCTTGATTTTGGTGGTTAGGCACTAAACATTTAGCAAACTAGTGAACACAGTTATCTCTTAATATCCAAATGAAATGGCTAAGTCATGAAACATCTAGCAAATTAGCAAGGACCGTAGGATGATAGCAGGAACAACAGTTAGTGTGAAATCTCAAGATATAACTAGGGTTGAGTGAAAGATCTGGTGACTTGGAAAACAAAGGTTATCTCATATTCTCTAGATGTAACACAGGGTTAATGAAAGATTGGGAGATTATGTGAATGCTTCATTCGCGTGATCTCTAGACCAAACCAGGGTTAAGGTTAACATTCAATGATCAGAAGATAGCATTGAGTCACATGTTTTCTGAATGACTTAGGGTTAAGGGGCTCTCTGTGGTTAAAATATAAAGGCTTTGCAGGTCAAGGTTGATCAAATGGTGGTTGTGATCCCACTAAGAAAAAGTGTTAGAAAGATAGTCATCACACTTTTGCAACAACCATCCAATCTTCCAGCGGGTAATGACATATGATAAGGTGGGTCCAATGCCAAGTGTTTTAGATATGTTTTATTTTCATTGGTCACAAAGGATTGTGACATGGATGTTATTTGTAGGGCTAAGGGTTTTAGTGTGTTAAAGGGATGCCAGATGCTAGTCAATCTAACGGCTATCACATAGCTGTGAAGGGGATGTGCTCACTATTTAGTGTTTGCACTTATGTGACATGGTGATGCATGTCCAAGATGATGTCACATAGTTGTGGGGTCACATTTTTATTAAAGAGTAAAGAACAAAATGATCTAATGGTGGTCATGATGCCTCTAGGGAAAAGAGAATGAAAGATATTCATCGTGCTTTTACAACGATCGTCTGATGGAAAGACCAATGAAGAAAGTGGGTCCACCACTAAGTCATGCTAAGGTGTTTGCTCCTGATTGGGTGCCAAGATAGAGGATGTGGCTAGATATTTTAAAAGGTTTAAGTGATCGTTGTCATTTAATGAGAACTATCCAATGTGTCGTGAAAGGGTAGAGATCAAAAATCTTATTTTAAACTTGTCTGATTGACTGTTGCCACTAGAAATTTGAAATATTTAAGAGTTTTATATGAATAAGTGAAGCAATCACTAAATTTATTATGTAGATGAAGTGAATAAAGGACTAAAATGATGAAATTTATAGTCTCTAGTGTACCAGTCAAGATTTTTCCCATAAATGAAGATAAATTTGGACCTGATTGCTACAGATTTCTTAGTATGTCATATCTACTGTAAATTTCTTGATCATCTAGTTGGTATGGTTTTTGAAAACCCTAGCTTTGTCCTAGCTATCCAAAGCTTATTGCATCCTTTCAGGGATCCCAAGATAGCTAGTGACTATATATAGCAGTCTAATGTATTTTTCAAAGGATGGTGAAATTGGTAACTAAATAGAGAGAGACTGGATTTAGGATTTGGTTCTAGCATTTTGTTATTTTTCAATGTATTGATACTAAATTTTTTAATGAGAATACACTTCAATTCTATGTCAGATTTGTGAATGTCTTCTTGTTTTGATCTTGGATTATTATATGTTAATGTTGTAAAGCAGGTTAATGTATGGTTTACAAAGTAAATTGTGAGATTATCTTTGAGTTCCTTCCAAATTTGGGATTAAATCATTAAAGATAGTTTTCAGGGAATTCATGGTTTAGTGAGAATCTATTGTCCAAGTGTGAGAGGGAGAGGAGTAATAGGCAAAGCACTTATTCTAGATTTGAGTGTATTTGAATTAAATTTTCTATTGAGGTATATTGTATTTGACTCTTTTCCCTAGGATAAGACACTAGTTTGTTCTTAAAAAGCAGTTCTTCATCATCAACCAATTTATAAATGATAAAATCTTTAAATTAATGTGGCAAGGACATTAATGCTTAATATTTATTGGTTCATTTAAAAAGTGAATCAAATGTATACCTGCCTGAGCATTAAAGCTCAAAGTGTAGGAGGATCATTCTCTTGGTCCTTGCTAATTGACCCTTTTTCTTATGATATATGGAGTGGTTATTGAGATTCAGTAACATTAATTTGTCAATTGAATTGTAAATTTGACAGTGTGAGAAAAAGGAATCAACAAAATGGCAACTCTGTTGGGGAAAAAATAAAGGATAACAAGTTTAGAATGTTATTTCCTATTAGAAATGAATGCTAAATATATCCTATGGAAGTATTGGCAACCATTCTGTAGTGATTTTTGTTGCATTCATGACTATGATTGTCATTGATGTCAACACAGTGATCTGTTGGAGATTAGCAGTGGAGCAGACAATGTTTTGATTAGTGCACGTGGGATATTATAGATCAATCTATGTGATGTAGAGGATTTAATCTTTTATATGTTATATTTTCATGGTTAAGAGCATAGATAGTAATTCATTTACTCATGAAAGTTATGAGCATTTTGGTGGAAGTAGTATTCAGTCAGTGTTCCTAAGTTGTGGTTTGTGGAAATCAGATGATATCTCCTAATCAGGATGGAATCTGGTTTGTTAGAAAGTAAAGTCCACCAAGATAACTAAGAGGGGGGGGGGGGGTGAATTAGTTATCAGATAATTATAACTTTTATCAACTTCAAAAACATTAAACCATGTAAGCAATATAATTACCAACCATAGAAAGATATTCATACACAATAACACAATGACACAAGATATGTTGACTAGGGAACCTCTTGATCAAAGAGTAAACCTCAGTGGGAATGATGCCCACAAAAGATGTACTAATATGAATATTCATTTTGAAAGGATGGACTCTATTATGAGTCTTATGGAATACATTCAGTACATATGAATCCCTGTTAGGAGATTTTGAATCCCTCTTAAAATATTCTAACCTTGTTAAGAGTTATGGAAGACAGAAGGACCCACTAACCAAATAGCTTCAGGGTAAGATCACTAAACACACTGTCCAAATAAGCTTTGTATTACTCAATAGAATAATATGTTACCTCTTCTCTGACTATTCCAAATTGCACTCACTGTTACACCAGATCTTAATTTAAGATCTTTGTACTTCGCATGTCTTCCTTCACAAATTTGCTTTCACATTTATCTCTTTTCTGCACTTCATATTCATCCACTACACTACAAAAAGGAAAAACATTCCTTCCTTTATAACACAATCAAGTAATTACAAATGAGTCTGCATACAATTACAAAATAAAAGTTTCCACATGCTACATCAAAATTACACAAAATTGTCAGCTTCCAACTACAATAATTCTTCACTCGTGCGACCTCAAAGTTTGTGTTATCATCCACATCACTAAAAATGTGTCTTCAAATTCCCTTTATCTATGCAAAATTAGATTCCATCCTGATTAGGAGATATCATCTGATTTCCACAAACCGCTATTCAGGAACACTGCCTGAATACTGCTTCCACCAAAATGCTCATCACTTCCATGAATAAATGAATTACTATCTAGACTCATAACCATAGAAATATGAAAAATAAAAGAGTAAATACTCAACATCACATATCTTCAACTACAATATCCCATGTGTGCTAATCAAAACTCCGTCTGCTTCTCTACAAGTCTCTGATAAATCACTCTGTTGACATCAATGACAATCATAGTCATGAATGCAACAACAACTATTATAGAATGGATGCCAAACATTTAGCATTCATTCCTAACATGGTTTTGTGTATTTAAAAATCATTTTAAGACATGTTGATAGTTATGTGGATGACAACACAAACTTTGAGGTCGCATGAGTGAAGAATTATTCTAATTGGAAGCTGATAGTTTTGTGTAATGTTTGATGTAACGTGTTGAAACTTTTATTTTGTAATTGGATGCTGACTCATTTGTAATTACTTGATTTTGGTATAAAGGAAGGAATTTTTTTCCTTATTTCAAGTGTGTGATGAATGGAATTGATAAAGTGAATGATTGTGAAAGATAATTTATGAAGGAAGACATATAAGGTACAAAGATCTAAAATTGAGATCTGGTGTAGTAGTGAGTGCAATTTGGCATAGTTAGAGAAGAGGTAACATATTGTGGAGATTAGTAATGATTTGATATTATTCTATTGAATAATCTAGAGATCAGTTGGACAATGTATTTAGTGATCTTGCCATTGAAGTTGTTTGGGCAACGGGTCCTTCTGTCTTCCATAATTCCTAACAGAGTTAGAATCTTTTAGTAGGGATTCAAAATCTCCTAATAGGGATTCATATGTACTGATTCTATTTCATAAGACTCCTAACAGATTCCATCCTTTCACAAGGAATATTCATATTAGTGCATCTTTTGTGGACATCATTCCCATTGGGTTTTACTCTTTGATGAAGAGGTTCCCTAGTCAACATATCTTGTGTCATTGTGTTATTGTGTATGAATATCTTTATATGGTTGGTAATTATATTGCTTACATGGTTAAAATATATTGAAGTTGATAAAAGTTATAATTATCAGATAATTGATTCACACCCCCCCCCCCCCTCTCAGTTATCTTGGTGGACTTTACTTTCTAACAATTGCTATGAGAGTGACAGGTCCTTGAAAGAAAAGTTTAGCAGCTTAAGGAGATCCATGGAAAATTTTAGGAAAGAAAGCCCTAAGTTTGATGGAGTAAATTTTGAGAACTGGAAAGAAAAGATGAAAACACATCTACTGTGTTTAGGACCAGGTTATTGGTTGATTACAAAGAATGAGAAGACTATCATTGATGATGATAATATTGAAATATGTACTAGTGATGAGAGAGATTTACTCATGTGTAACATACTTGCCAGAGAAGTACTTTTGATAGCCCTTCCACATAACGAGTATATTCAACTAAAATGTTTGAAAACATCTCATGAAATTTGGAAAGCTTTACACTCTACTTTTGAAGGTGATGAACATGCAAAGAAAGTTAGATTACATAATTGGATATGTGCATTTGAAGATATAAGAATGATGGAAGATGAATCTATTGTTGGAAATTTGGCTGAGTTGATTACATAGATGTTGTCATTATGGAAACATATGATCCACATGAAGATCGCATAGGTCAGAGAGCTAGTATGATAGAGCACATTACAAATTTGTCTAACTATAAGACGATATTTTTACTAGTGAACCTAGACACAATTTTTTTTTACGATGTTTATTGGAGTAATTTCAGTGCTTGTACACTTGAACATAGACTCTATGATGACTATTGAACACCCATCTTAGAGTGCAAGTCAGTACGACATGTACAAAAGAAGTTGTGACAATTTTACTGAAGAAAGTGTCAAGCCGACAAGACAAAATATGAAGAAAAAATTAGTAAAGAGTTAAGGGATTATTTTGTTTATCAAAATAATGACTTAAAAATATAAAGGGACAAAATCCTAGATGTTAATCCTTGGATAAAGTTATTTGTATAAATGTAAATGTAATTGTAGGAAAAGAAGAGGTGACAAATAGATGTATAGTGAAGTGATATGATGCAAAATATATGATGCATATGTAATGGTGATAGTGAAAGAGAAGCGAAGAGATATTGATGCAAGTAGCATAAGGTTATGTACCTTAACCTAATTTTTTAATTAGTGTATATTTTACATTAATTTTTTGGGTAGTGGGCTCATCTGGTAATCACATTTTGTACTACCAACTCCTAACAGGGTTGAGGCTTCTAACAAGGCCTATAGTTCCTTAATCAGGACTGATACACTATATGCTTGTAATAGACTCCTAACAGGGTCAACATCCTTAACATGATACTTTTGATTAGTGGATCTTTGTGGGTATCATCCCCAACGGGGTTTTCCCTTGGCCAAGGTTTCCTTGAGATTAAATAATGTGTTATGAGTTCTTTCATTTTATTGCTATGCATGTTGTTTAGCTTCTTAGGTTATGCATGTGTAAAGATAATCTGTTATATCCATAATTGGGAAAAAGATAAGGTTTTTAGAATACTGATTCACCCCCCCCTCTTAGTATTCCCTATTTCTAACAATTGGTATTAGAGCTTAGTTACTCGAAAAAGAATCATTTAGGGAAAGCCTAGTAGCTTGAGTAAGATCTCTATGGATGTGGATCAACTACAGAAGAATATTGAAGAAGCTCTTGAATAGATTGACTTGCTTACTATTGAAAAGATACTTTGAAAAGAAAGTATGATGATGCAAAGAACCTCATTAAGAAATTGAAAAACAAATTGGAAGATCTAAGATCTAAAAGGGAATCTGAAGTTTGTATTGAAGATTGTGATGACAATTTGGAAAAAGAAAATGAGATCCTTAAGCATGAACTAAAGATAGAAAATCTGAAGCTTAGTTTGAAAGATGGAAATGGAAAGAATGAAGAAAATTTGAAATCAAATAATGAAAGTCTAAAGACTAAAAATGAAGGACTAAAATCTAAACTTGGTATAGTAACATCTGAACTTGAGAAAGTCAATTTTCAATATGATGAACTTGAGAAATACAATAAGATTGTGAAAGGTGAACTGACTCAATCCAAACAACAACTTGAAAGGCTATATTCAACTAGTGAGAAGATTGATGAACAAAAATCTTATCAAAAACCATTGTATGATAAGATTGGTCTTGGATTCAACACTCTTAAAGAAAATGATGAAAGCAAGGAACCAAATCTAAAAATATCTAAAAGCATAGATGATAAGAAGTCTGATGAGATCCAAAAATATGAAAATACACCTAAAGAAGAAGAATCACCGAAGCAAGAGGAATCACCTAAAGGTATGAAAAGAGATTTCAAAGGTAGATGTTTTTCTTGTAATACTATTGGTCATATGAAGAGAGATTGCACAGGTAAGCAATTTAAACCTCTTAATGTTTATTGTCATAATTGTCATGGTTTTGGACATAGAGCTATTGAATGTAGGAAATCTAAATTTATTGAGAATAATGATGGTAGTAGAATGTTTAGGAATACTAACAGTGCAGATAAGAAACATACTGAAGATATGAACTAAAGAAATGGAGTAATATGTTATAGATGCAACAAGGTTGGACACATTGCTAGAAACTGCAAATCACAAATCAATCAACCTACACCAAGATATGGAAATAATGGAATTGTTTGTCATATATGCAACAAGATTGGACATATAGCAAGGTTTTGTAGAATGAACAATAGATTTTTTCATCCTAATCCTAACCCTAGTAATCATGCAAGAAGAATTGAAGATGCAAGTAACAGTCAGAAAGGATGCTTTTGTAATTTAGATGAAGTGAATTTTATAAAAAACATAGATCAAGGAGACATACTCAACATTGAAGGTAATTAGGAAGGTGAAGTATCAAAAGGTAAGAATGAATCTTTACCTAACCTATCTCAAAGTACTTAAATTTATGAAAATTACAGTAGAATAGGAACTTAGATTAGTGTAGAAGTAGATATATGATGAACTGAGTCTTGTGTAGTTAATGCAAGGTAGTTTATGATGTTCTAATTCTATGGTTAAGAGCACAAAGAAAAATATTATGTTTTGTGAGATCGCAAGAAGTTTTAAGTTTTGTAGGTTAGCAAAAATAGCTTGTTGGAAAGAAGTGGAAAAAGAATTGAATGAGATGTCAGATCTAAGTGAGATTGGATTAATAAAAGGTTATGATTGGTATTATTTGATCATCAAAGTGAATTCAAGCATCAAGGAGATCAAAGAGTAGTGATTGGAAGCATTTTGAAATGATTTGGAAAATAATTTTGTGCCGAATCTACGCCAGCCCTAAAATCATGAAATCAAGGTATTTTACTTGATAGATCTTTAAATCAGTAAAGGAATTTAAAGAAATCATGGATGTTTCTTTAATACACAATGTTAGAGATAAGAATAGACCTAAGTTGAAAAGGAAACCAGTAGAACCCTTCAAAGATGACCCTAGGTTTGCTCTATCATCTGTACCAGATAGAGTTTTACATTTGGAAAATGTCAGAAGTTATCATGGATGCAAACTAGAGACAAATAGTGATAGTGATTTCACAAATGAATATCAAAAGATTTACAACCAGGATATGACACCAAAACAAGGTTTTGAATATTTGGAGAATAATGAAATTGTTAAGTATACGTATGAATTTGATAATGAAGATTGCACTAAGATTATCTTGAGAAGAATTCATAATGGGAAGTTTTGGTTAGAAGATAGAGTGATAGACATTATAGTTGATTTGATTCATGAAGTCACTGGATTATCTAAAACTGGAGCTATTCCTTTAAATGAGAAAAACATGAGGAAAATAGTCATTGATAACACAAATTAATCTTATAATGGTAGAGGAATTGTGATTAGTAAGATCAAACAAGATGATGTGAGATACTTATGCAAGATCCTAACCACTAAGTTTTGTGCAAATTCAAGAGAGGATGACATGGCAACTGGAATGATACATGTAGCTTATCTAATGTGTGCTGACAAGGTACAAGTTGATATGTGTGAAATTGTGAGAATCCAATTGTTTGAGAACTTGGAGAAGATTAAGAAAACTAAGTTTACACAGTTTAGGTTCTCATCCTTAATCACATATATGTTTTTTCATCTATTGAGAAGATTTCCTTACACCATTGGAAATGACTGGAATGATGGCCAAACAAAAATGGAAAGGATTAACCTAGTGTATAGAAGACATGTTATTGATAAATTGAATGAGAGTGCAGTACTGGTAATCAAGACATTTCAGAATATTGTGTCTAGTAGATCATGGATCCCTAAGTCTCTTGTTGAGAATTATAAAGATGATATATGTTTTATGGTGGATACTAACTTTATCTATATTGAAGAAGTAGAGCCTAAAATAGAGTTCATAGACCCTCTTAGCTATGAGATATCTGAAGTAGAGATAGAGGAATATGTTAGCAGGTTACTTAAGTGTAAGTTGGACACTTAGTGTAACAGGTTTGGAACCTTTGAGGAGAACTTCAACTCCGCAAAGACCTTAATTGAAGAGAAATAGTCTAAGAAAAGAGTTGAGAGCACTATAAAGAAAATCCTAAAAGATAAAGGGATGACAGAGAGTGAGTTTTTGGTAGCAAAGCAAATAGTAGCAGCAATCAGAGAGAGTGGAAAAAAAGAAGTTTTGTCTATTCCTCCTTTATCATCAATTGCAGCACAACAGGAAGTATCACAAGTGAAGGTGAAAGTGGAAGAAATTGAGAAGGATAGACAAGCAAAGATGTCCACTAGATCCACTTCCTCCACACTTAGAAAAGAGTAAAGGAAAGTGCCACTAGACTAGGAAAGAGGTAGAAGACTTTATTGCAACTAGTTCCAAGAAAAATTGTAGAAATAAAAGATGATGTCACTATTGTTAAGAAGAAAGCTTGGAAACCCAAAGTTGAAAAGCTTAATGAGTAGATCATTGAGGATGAAGACTTCACAAGAATGAATAAGTACTATGATCTTTATGATTATAGAGATAGAATTAATCTAGAAAATGCAGTTGTAAAGCATATGATTTTGGCTGATAAGAAGTTTGATACAATTCAGGGTCAGATACCTGATGATTTGTATAATAAACTTGTGGATAGGAAAAAGAGAGTAATAGAGGAAGACATAGCTATCAGAGAAAAGCTTGTAAGGAAGCTTTGTGTAATAAGAGATGAAACACATTTTGGTTAGATCATCAAAGCCTTAAGCACCCATCTCAGAACCAAAAGGAGAACCATTCAAATTATGGGAGACAAATATGAAGAAATCAATTCTAAGACAGAGCAAGCTATTATCAAGGTTATGTCAGAAAATGTTGGAGAACCATCAGTTGCAGCAGAGCAAGTAGGTGAGATAGAGCAAGAGGACATCACCTCTCCTCCATCCATTAACATTGAAGATGAAACCATGAATGTGGAAGGAACAAAGATCACCTTGGATACCAATGATAATGTATTCAATAATTTGGAGAACATTGTTGACAATTTGGCCTTTGAAGAATAGGAAGCTACAAAAGGAGAAGAGACAATAGAGACAACAGTTGTAGAACCCCTAGTAATAGAAAAACAAGTACCCATTCCCAACAAAGAAGATATAAGTCTTACTCTTGAGACTGGAAAGAAGAATAAGATTGGATCTATGATTGAGAATTTGGGAAATGAAGTAGATGATGATGATTAGTTGGAATTGATCACATCCTTGAATAAAATTATTGGCAAGAATAAGAAAGTGAAAATTCTTGAAGGATGTCTGAAGGAACTTACTGAGAAGTTACAAAGCATTGTAACTACACAAATTGCAGAAGATGATCGTTTGGAGAAAGAAAAGAAGGTAATGAGGACTTTTGACAATGAACTCACAAATCTATCTAATATTGCAAAAGTGAAAGTACAAGTAGCCTATGAGGCTAGAATGCTTTTGAACATCAGCCAAAGTATCAGGAATGATATCAACAATCTTGATATCTATATCATTAGAGACTTTGACATCAGAAGAAGATCAGAAGATGAAGTTGAAGGAGGAAGAGATTCAGAATGAAACAAACCTTCTTTCTAGCCCTAATGTGAAGGTATGTGATGTTGAGAAGAAGATTAGTAAGCTATATGATGAAATTAGAGTTTTGCAAGATGAGAAAGACAAAAAATTGAAAAGATTCACTCTTTTGAGAGAGCACACTTCTATGAAGTTAAGCATTATTAAAGAGCAGTTGGAAGATTGTCTTTCAGCTAAGACATCTTTTCAAAACTTTAACTTTGAAAACCTCCAAGCATGTGAAATAGCATCTTATGGACTAAGCGCACTACTCAATGTGGTAGATTCCATTAAAAAATTATGGGATAAGGAGTTTGAAGCTATGAAGATTGATTTTATAGATTGTGTTGCAAGGCTACTAGCTTTGCAATAATTGAATTGAGGTATAATCCTTTTTGAGATACAGTTTTGTAACACTCCTTACCTTTATTTTCTCATTATTGTCAAAGGGGGAGAGGTATATAGTAGAAAATTAATAGTATATGATAAGGATTGATACTCCTAGGGGGAGTATTGTATTAGAGATAATATTTTTTGAGGAGTTATAAGGATAGTATATATTCTATACTATGGCCACAATTTTGAGCAATTTTGAGATTTTGAAGTTGTACACTTAGCCAATTTTCTCATATGTTGCCACCAATGACAAATGGGGAGATTGTTGGAAATTTGGATGGGTTGATTACATAGATTTTTTCATTATGGCAACATATGATCCACATGAAGATCGCACAGGTCAGAGAGCTAGTATGACAGAGTGCATTACAAATTTGTCTAAGTGTAAGACAATATTTTTACCAGTGAACCTGGACAAAGTTTTTGTTTGCGATGTTGATTGGAGTAAGTTCAATGATTGCATACTTGAAAATAGACTCTATAATGTCTATTGAACACCCATCTCAAAGCGCAAGTTAGTACAACATGTACGGAAGAAGTTATGATAGTTTTACTGAAGACAGTGTCAAGCCGACAGGACAGAATATGAAGACAAAATTAGTAAAGAGTTAAGGGATTATTTTGTTTATAAAAATAATGACTTAACAATATAAAGGGAAAAAATCCTAGATGTTAACCCTTGGATAAATTTATTTGTATAAATGTAATTGTAATTGTAAGAAAAGAAAAGTTGACAAATAGATGTATAGTGAAGTGATATGATGTGAAATATATGATGCATATGTAATAGTGATAGTGAAAGAGTAGTGAAGACATATTGATGCAAGAAGCATAAGGTTATGTACCTTAACCTAATTTTGTAATCAGTTTATATTGTACATTACTTGTTTGGGTAGTGGGCTCATCTAGTAATCACATTTTGTACTACCAACTCCTAATAGGGTTGAGGCTTCTAACAAGGCCTATAGTCCCTTAATCAAGACTGATACACTATATGCTTGTAATAGACTCCTATCAGGGTCAACATCCTTAATAGGATACTTTTGATTAGTTGATCTTTGTGGGTACCATCCCCACTAGGGTTTTCTCTTAGCCATGATCTCCTCGAGAACAAATAATGTGTTATGAGTTCTTTGGTTTTATTGCTATGCATGTTGTTTAGCTTCTTATTTTATGCATGTGTAAAGATAATCTATTATATCCATAATTGGGAAAAAGATAAAGTTTGTAGAATACTGATTCACCCCCCCTCTCAGTATTCCCTATTTCTAATATTTGTTAGAAGCTATATTGGTGGAATGTCAAAAATTGTTGCAGGCATAAAATCTTGTGAAGGAACAAAAACAAAAAATGAAGTTATATGGAAAATTTTGAAGACATTGACTCTTGTGTTTAAGAAGACAACACAGATGATTGAACAAGTTATACCTTGTACTTCAAACTTTACAAGAGAGACTCTTCTTGGAAGATTGGAAGTAGCATAAATGAACCCGAGGTTATCAGGAGATTTGCCTTGAATGGAGACAACATTCAGTGCTCTCAATGTTAACCCTACTTTGTCAAGAAGCATCAGTGTGAGTGGAGATTATACAGCCTTCAACAAATCTAGAAATGAAGAAGACATGAAGATTGAAGAAGGTATTTCCTTACTTGTGAAGAGAGAACCAAATGGTGAGAAAATTTTTAAATGTTGGACTTGTCAAGAATATGGTCATTTTGCATCTAAACATCCTAAGAGAGTTAAAAAGTACATAAATAATTTGAATCCTAGAAGATCTAAGGAATTTTATTATGCTAATGATGAAGATCTTGAAGCTAGTATACAGAGAACTTTAAGTGAAAGTGATACTGAGAATAATGATGACATAGGATTTGTAGCAATGTAAGAAGAAAATCTTGAAATAAATGTTAAGGAGGAAAAATCCCTAGTTTCTCAAGTTGAAAATAAAGCTGATTGGATTATAGATAGTGGTTGTTCACATCATATGATTGGAGATATGAAAAAGTTCATAAAGTTTAACAATCATGATGGAGGAGTTGTTAGAGTTGGAAACAACGCACCTTGTTTGTTTAAAGGTATATGATCTATTACTCTTGATGGGAAGACTACTACTGATGATGTTTACTTTGTGGATGATTTGAAACATAATCTTTTGAGTGTTGGATAGTTAGTTGATAAGGGATATCAAGTTTGGTTTACTGAGAAAACTTTCATGATAAAAGATAAAGATGGAAATTTGATTGGAACTGGATCTAGAACTAGAGGTAATGCATTTTAGTTGAATCCTACTAAGATGACATGTTTGATTACTAAGATCGATGATAGTTGGTTATGGAATAGAATATTTTGTCATATAAATTTTGACAAGGAATGTGTGATGGCGAAACAAAAGAGAAGTTCATTTCCCAGTAAGAAGTTTACATCTGCAGAGAAGTTGGAGATTGTTCATACAGATTTGAGCAGTCCTACAAGGACTAGAGGATTCTATGGAGAAAGGTATTTTATGATTCTTGTTGATGATTTTACAAGAATGATGTGGATTGCATTTCTTAAAGAAAAATTTGAAGCATTTGATAAGTTTAAGATCATTAAGTATAAAGTTGAGAATGAATCCAAAATGAAAGTTAAATGTTTGAGATCTGATAGAGGTGGAGAATTTACTTCTAGAGAGTTTAACACCTTTTGTGAAGTGAATGGTATTAAGAGATAATTTTCAGCCCCTAGAACACTTGAACAAAATGGTATTGTAGAAAGAAGAAACAAATCAGTGACTGATGTAGCAAGAGCTATGTTATTTGAGAATGATTTGGTGAAGATATTATGGAGAGAATAAGTGAACACATCAGTATATAAAATGAATAGAGTACAAATCAGAGCAGACATAGACAAGACACCCTATGAATTATGGTTTGGACATGCACCCTCAGTTAAGTATTTTTGAATTTTTGGAAGCAAATGTTATATAAAGAGAGATGATGATATTGGAAAGTTTGATCCTAGAAGTGATGAAGGTATATTTCTTGGATATTCTTTAAAGAAAAAAGCTTATAGATGTTATAACAAGAGAACTAAGACTATTGTTGAGAGTGCAAATGTTAACGTTGATGAAAAGTTGAAAATTTAGGAAAGAATGCTTGATTATGAATCTGATGAAGGAACTCATTCTAAACCTAACACTAAAACTACTAAATTATTCTATGAAATTCACAATGACTTGTTGAATGAAAGCCATAGTGAAATCATTGAAGAACCGTAACCTGAAGTGAGATCTGAGACATTGACACCTGATAGGAACTTATCAAGGAATCATCCTCTTGAGTAGATTATTGGAAGCATAGATAAAGGAGTTCTAACTTGAAATAAGGTACAAGAACAATTATGTTTTATTTCTCAAATTGAACCTAAATCTACTAGTGAAGCTTGTGAAGATGAACATTGGATTAAAGCTATGAAAGAAGAACTAGATCAGATTGAAAAGAACAAGACATGGGAATTGGTCCTTAGACCTAAAGATAAGAATGTTATTGGAACTAAATGGGTAATCAGAAACAAGATGAATGAAAAAGGAGTAGTAAGAAACAAAGCAAGATTGGTATGTAAGAGATATTGACAACAAGAAGGAATTGACTATGAAGAAACTTTTGCACCAATAGCAAGAATTGAAGCAGTAAGATTGTTTTTGGTCTATGCAGCTTTTAACAAATTCAAAGTATATGAGATGGATGTGAAGTCAACATTTTTTAATGGAGAATTGGAAGAAGAAGTCTATATTGAGTAGCCTGAAGGTTTTCCTTTGACTCAAGAAGGAGACATGGTATGTAAACTGAAGAAAGCCTTATATGGACTAAAGCAAGCACCTAGAACTTGGTATGCAAGATTGGATAAGTATTTGTTAAAATTGGGATTTACAAAAGGAACAGCTGATAGCAACCTATACACAAAAGAAATTGAAAATGGTTTGTTAATTATAGTTATTTTTATTGATGACATTATTTTTGAAGGAGAAGATGAAGCTAGTGATAAATTTGTTGATGAAATGAAAAATGAATTTGAAATGAGTATGATTGGTGAAATGAAATACTTTTTGGGATTACAGATAACACAGAATAGTGATGGTATCTTTGTAAGCCAGACAAAGTAATTTGATGATTTGTTAAAGAGATTTGGAATGGAGAACTATATACCAATTGGAACACCTATGGTAACTAGACATAAATTATCTAGCAAACATGAGACTCCTACAGTTGAACAGAAGAAGTATAGATCTATGATTGGAGGATTGCAGTACTTGACACATACAAGACCTAATATAGCACATTTAGTTGGAATTGTAGCAAGATTTCAAGATGAACCTAGAGAATCAAATTATGCAGTAGTAAAGAGGATACTGAGATATTTAAGAGGCACAATGGGCTATAGATTGTGGTATGAAAATTCTAATGATTTTACCCTATGCGCATATACAGATGTTGATTGGGGAGGTAGTGTTGATGATAAAAAGAGCACGAGTGGTGGAGCATTTTTCCTTGGAGGAAGATTGGTTTCTTGGCTATGCAAGAAGAGGAATTGTATTTCATAGAGCATAGCAGAAGCAAAATATGTAGCAGCAACAAACAATTGTAACTAGATAATTTAGATGAAGCAGATGTTAAAGGATATTGGATTGAACCTATTGTTATACATTGTGATAACACCAGCATAGTTAGTATGTCTAAGAACCCTGTATTACACTCTAAGAAAAAGCATATAGAGATTAAGTATCATGTAGTAAGAGACAAAGTTGCTAGGAAAGAAGTCAGACTTGAGTACATAAGCACAAAGGAGTAGATTGCAGACATATTTACAAAGCCTTTGCCTAAGGATACATTTGAGTATCTGAGAGGTATGCTTGGGGTTATGCCCAAGCATACTTTTGAGAAGTGATGCAGATTGGTTGCATCCATCCAGTGGTATATGAGCCTTATCTTTCTTTTGGATTGGATGTTGGTACTTTCTCTATGGGGGAGTATGTGTATCTGAGCTGAGTCATGAGGACATTAGTGAATGTATTTTCTGAACAGTGTCTTTTGACATTAGAGTTGTTGTTGACATAATGATGAAATTTCTCTCATTGATGTCAATGGGGGAGAAGTGTACATGAAAAAACATTTGTATCATATCTTGGAGAGAACTAAATAGGAAAATGAAGAAATATTTGATTAATGAAGAGGATTTGAAAATATTTTTTCAGAGCAGTAGAATTGTAGTATTGGATTCATCGAACATTGGATGTTTTTCATCTATGTTTCCATCAATGCTAATGGGGGAGATTATTAGGAATGAATACTAAATATATCCTAAGGGAGTATTGGTAGCCATTCTATAGCAGTTTTTGTTGCATTCATGACTATGATTGTCATTGATGTCAACACAGTGATCTACTGGAGATTAGCAAAGGAGCAGACAATATTTTGATTAGCACATATGGGATATTTTAGATCAAGCTATGAGATGTAAATGATTTACTCTTTGATATGTTATATGTTCATGGTTAAGAGTGCATATAGTAATTCATGTATTCATGAAAGTTATGAGCATTTTGGTGGAAGCAGTATTCAGGTAGTGTTCCTGAGTAGCGGTTTGTGGAAATCAGATGATATCTCCTAATCGGGATGGAATCTAGTTTTTTCATTTAAAGAGAAGTTGAAGACATGTTGATAGTGATTTGGATGATAGTGCAAACTTTGAGGTTGCATGAGTGAAGAATTATTCTAATTAGAAGCCAACAGGTTTGTGTAATTTTTGATGTAACATGTGGAAACTTTTATTTTTTAATTGGATGCCGACTTATTTGTAATTACTTGAGTGTGGTATAAAGGAAGGAATGTTTTTACTTGTTGTAAGTGTGTGATGAATGGAATTGATAAAGTGAATGTTTGTGAAAGCAAATTTATAAAGGAATACATGCAAGGTACAAAGATCTGAAATTGAGATCTGGTGTAGTAGTGAGTGTGTTTTGGCATAGTTAGAGAAGAGGTAGCATATTAGTGAGATTGTTAGGAATGGGAACACTGAGAGGGGGGGGTGAATCAGTGTCCACTAAACTTTACTTTTCTCTTTAATCTATATTTTGAACTTAAATGCTTAAGTACTAAAATAAACATTCACATAAAAATGAAACCAATATGATTATGGGGAAACCCAAATAGGTAAAAGCCCGGTGGGAATTGATACCCACTAATATTCTGCACTAATGTTTTGCGATCCTTGTTAGAAGATCCTTTACCTTGTTAGGAGTAGCTTTACAATGCTTTAATTATAGTAGACGCTGTTAAGGGTCAGACCCTGTTAGGAGCCTTTTACAATTATCCCTGTTAGGAGAGTGGACTCACTATCCTAGAGCTCACTACTCAAATGGTGAAGGCTGCAACCTTCTGATATCAGATACACACTATATCTGCCAGGTGAACTATTACTCTAACACTTCTTGTCCAATCAGTTCCTTTGGTGCCTTGATGCTTTGACCTCTATAAAATCTCTAAAGCATCTTATTTTGTCTTCATATACCTCTAATCTACTTATCAAAACTCTATTTCAACTTCCATACCAAATACAATGGGCACACCATATATTTATGCGCTCATACAAAATACATAATTAGGTTGGCCCTATAACTAATTACAAACAATGCTTCCAAATGAATTGGTTTAAGAGTGCTTACAATTATACATATAAACATGTCAGAAACCTAAATACAATGGGTGCATAGCCTTTACAATATTACATTACAATCACAAACTAAAATGCTAACTATCAGCTCCATGCTCTGTTCTCTACTGGCACATACTGGCTGTGCACCTTCAACTGACTGTAACTTTCACATCTTTTCATATCTACTTATGCACTCATAGACTAAGCATAAGTATAGTCTAAAAAACTTAACTTCTAGGGTGCATACCATAATTCATCCATACACACCTGCGCTAATGCTTTGAGCTGCAAGAACTTTGTATACTATCTAGTCTTTAATACTTAACCGAATTCTAATATTTATATCAAGTGCGCTGATTCCAAACTGCTATATGACTTTGTTTCCATAATGAAAACACTATATCTAGTCATATACCTTAGTATAGTCAACTTTCCAATAATGTCCCCCTTTTTCATTGATGGCAACAAAGGAAAATGGCCAAGTTGCTAATTGTCCCTTAACACAAAAACTTTTTTCTTCTATACATTCTTTATACATAATCTTATATCTTATCTTATATCTCCCTATACATATATATACTCAATATTCTATACAAAACTCCCCCTTTGACATTAATGAAAAAGGTGTGCCAAAAAATTGTATCTGCACATACCTACTTAGGGAAAACATTTGGATATACTATCTTGAGATTCTGGATCTCGTTCTTCCAAAAAGTTATGAATGAGTTAACTATCTGGAGATGGGCACATAAAGCATATTGAAGCTTCTCCATCTTCTTCAAATCTATGCTCAGACCTTGATCATAGGTTATCATGGTGACATCAATCTCCTTTATGTTTTGATTGAGAATGTCTAGTGAGGGCACAAGAGCATTCCTCAACTGATTCTATATAGACCTTATCTTTTCCATGTCTTTCTCCACCTTCTCAATTTTGTCCATTTGACCTTGGTAGATATTGTTACACATGTTTACATTAGTGGATGTTTCTGTCACTGGACTCTTCACCTGCTCAATCATAGCTTTTGCTTGTTTTATTTCCTTTAAATGGGCATCAGTAAGCTTATCCTGATCCATGTAGTCTACAATGAATTTCATTCCTTAAATAGAAAATTCTTTTAGAGATGGTTTTCCTATCTTTAGTGAATTCAGATCTGGAGAAAAGTTGCTCATCAACTCATTCAGTCTCTTCTCCAGGTACTTCTCTTATGCAATCTTGGATGCAAATTCTTCAAGGCTTGAAAAGTTACTTTTGGACTGTGAGATGATTGCACTTACATCATCAACTGAATGTACCTTGGACACTTACTTGTCTTCTGGAAATAGACTGTTTAGTATGCTCATAAATTCCACAAGGAGAGGATTTATCGTGACTTGTTTCTCCTTTTCCTTCTCCATAGCTAGGACATTGAACTTAATCAAGTCCTCTTATTTCCAAGAGTCCAAACTACTTGTGTCAGGTGTCAAACTTGACAACAATGCCAAGGAAGGAGTGATGGGAGTGCTATCCATCACTTCTTGTTCATTGAGACTAGTTCAATAGAAGATTCATTTTTATGTTTACTTTCTTTTTCCTCTTCTCCTTCTTTCTTTTCTACTTCTTTATTTTCTTCTTCTTTCTCATTGATATGTCTTCAATAAGAACTTCTTCTTGATGAGTGGGAGGAGTGGTGTTGCATAACATCTCATCTTCTTGTGTGCTCACAAAAGCTTCTTCAAACTTGTCTAATTTAGTGTCAGTGGCCGCCATGGCTATCTCCACATTATTAATGATAATGGTGTTATCCTTGAGTGCTTCTGATATGGGCATAAACTTATCCAACTTAGTTTGTACTTCCACTGTAGGTGCTCAATCCTAAGGACCTATAGATTGTACCTTGATGGTCTCTGCTATGATGTCTTTCTTACTAGGTGCTTGAGAGATGGGTATAGACTTAGGTTTTATGTGCTACTCTAAGAGTACCTTCTCAAAAGCCTTCTCTATTTCCTAAGAAATCAGCTCATAGTCTTTGTTCATGAGGTGAAGTGTCCTCATCTTTGTTCTTAAGTGCGGCTTCACCAGATTTAGTAACAATGACCTTTCTTCAATAGAGCATAGTGGAAGAGTGGAATCAAGAATTTTTTCCCTTATTCTGAGATCTTCTTCAGTGGCTTGTCTTTTTAAGGTGTCCATTATTTCCCATACCTTATCTAGAATTTCTATTTTCAATTCAAGAACTATCTTCTTGAACTTTATCATATGTTTGACAATCATATCATGTATCTATGATTTGTCAATCTCACTATAAGTTTCATAAAACTTCCCTCCTTGATCAATTTTTCCCTCATCAATAATTCTAGTGCTCAATACTTTAAGGCTAGGTCTGAATCCTACCTTAGGAGGTGTTTGACTAGTTTTATTGATCCTTAATGCTTGCGAGGATGGATGACTAGTGATGAATTCTTTCTTCCTTTTGATTATAGGCTTATACTCTAGAGGAGCATTGGAATCATTGGTTTCTTTTGGCGTAGAAGGAGTGTCATCAGTCATATCCTTCTGACTGTCATCTTTTTCAATTTTTATTTTCTTCATCTTAGGATCTTCTTGTTCTTTTTCTATTGTTGCGCTCTTCAATTCCAAAGCAATCTTCTCTTCCCTTGCCTTGTCAAGGTCTTCTTGAGACACACCATATATTCTCAAGATTTCTAATGTGATTTTAGAGGCTTTCCTCTTGGTTGCTATGCTATCTAGTTTAGCATCAACTTGCCTTATCTTTTCCCCATAAGTTCCCCACCTAGGTTCATTAGGATCTTTGGGGTCTGATAGTAGTACTTTCACATATGCTTCAAGGACATGTTCCTCTACCTCATTGCCAATTGGATGAATCCACTTAGTTCTAGGTTCAACAACTTCCATACAAGTATTATTAGTTTCACCCATAAAGCATATTGTATCCTTATACATTTCCACAATGTTCTCTAGAATTCTGTATATCATTTGTATCTTGACCCTAAAGGTCTTCAATTACAATGTGACATAATCTCTTAATGTGCTTTCAGTGGATTATTTGAGGGATATCTATCGCATGGTTTGAATAGACTCATCCAAATACATATCTAAAACTTTTCCAGCTATATGAAGGTACATATAGATGATTAGGGAACCAAACCTGAATATCTTGGTTTTGTCATGTTTGATAGCCTTGATGTTATCTATCAACTGTGCACACAAGATCTCACAGAAGTTGAACTCTACATCTTCCTTCACAAGTCTGATGGCTGCTAGAATAGTGCTTGTAGACACACTATTCACCCTGCTAGTGTGATGGAATTGGTATCCTAGTATCTTTGACATCAATTTGATGTCTTCTTTCTCAATAGGCTCGATAGTCATACTGTGCCTATTACTCCTAGACTTACAAATCTACTCAAATATCTTGTTCACATCCTTTCCCATAGGAAGGATGACACCTGTCCTAGAAAGGCTTGTCATCTCATGAATCAAGTCACCTATGATTTTTTCTAGCACATCACCAATCCAAAATAGATCATCATAAATTATCCTCAATAAGATCTTTATCCATTCTATCTCATAGAATTCATATGCCATTGCATACTCAACAATAGGGTGATCATTCCATTTTACATATGTATCCATGAATGTCTTGTCTAGTTTTAGCATGGTATCCATGTGTGCCCTAAGCCTATCAAATCTAATTGGTTCCTTCTTATAGTAAATGTAAGCCCTAATGTCTTCCACATGCATGATGCCCATAGGCATGCAGGAGAAAGCTCCTTCTAAATCATCTAGGGTTGATTTACAATGTTGCCTCTTGAAAACATATCTTTTCTTCTTAGTGACATCATAAATAGTGGGATTGGCCATGACTTACTTGATAAATGCTTTCCAACTGATCTCTGAGATAATTTGATGACTTCCAAATCAACGCAATGAGCTAGGGTTTCTGACCAAATGCACTGCCAACATTGATAGTTCAATCTCCAAATCTTCACAACAACTTCCAAGGCCTTTTTTGCTCTCTATCACTCTAAATTTGAATGCAATGAGTAATCAAATAACTTCTATGTACTTTAAATTGAAAATTCTACCATTAATGCAAGTCACCTAAACCAAGCTGTCACTTGAAAATTTGCAACTTGAGTTTTGCTAACATTCAACATGTGCGCTCTTGCATGAAGGTTCCTATACACTCCAAAATTTTATGTCCAAAGGTGCATACTCTAAGGATGAGTATACCAGCCACGCAGGGGTCTAGAACTAAATTAGTTCCCCCTATGACCCTAAGGGCCATTCATCTAGATGTAGAGGGTGCATCCACTACGGATGCATCTAATACATTCTCATCAATTGTATCCTTATTTTTCTCTGACCAAATCATGCTCACATCATCTGAGGCTTTGAAAAACTTAACTTCTCCTACGAGATCCAAAACTGGTTCTTCAACCTTTTTAGGGCTTCCCTGACCTTGTGTCCTTGATCTACATAACCTTGAGATATGTCTAGCCTTGTTAAAAGAGTGAAAAATGACTAGAGGTCTTATGTTCCTCAGTGCATTGACATGAGTCACCATTATACATTACTTTGTTGTGTGACCATTATAGTTACATATTCGGTATGTAACATTTTGATAACTTCTTACATTTCTCTGATTCTAATTTCTCTGATCTTCCTGAATCCTATTCTTCTTACTAGTCTTGCAATTCATAGCTCTATGAACAAATTTGTTGCATGAATAATAGTATCCATTAAAAGGTCTTACCTCTGTATAGTTCCTTGCAATGTGTCCATGTTTGTTACATGTGAAGCAAGTGCCTTCTACTTTCTTGTGCTCATTCTTAAGTGGTCCACCATTATCTTTGTTTTGATCTTCAATCTTTTCTGCATTAGTAGAGTCCTTTTGTGAATCCTTTCTTTCTCACATATCATCAATCTGATTTTGTGCTTCATTGTATCCAATATAGCTAGTGTCTCCTTTGGCTCTTCTTGCATATAACTAAGATTCTACCAAATTAGCACTAGTGTGTAACTTGTCAATATGATCCTTTACCTTTTTCAATTTAGATTCCAAGCTTTCTTTGATATTCCTTAGCTCCAAGACTTCCAAGTTAGATTCCCTTAGTTCTTCATTGAGTTGAAGATTCTCCTTGACTTGTTCATTGTAGACATCTTGATTGTTCATCAGTTTTTCATCAAATTCTTCAAGCTGATTTATTAAGGATGCATTTTGTAATGCCCCACCAGGCAACCTAAGAGGACAAGACATAAACCTCTAAAAAATGCAAGTAGTAAATTTTTTTATTTTTTTTTTTAACTAGAATAATATTCATCATTACATTTCATATTTTGATAAGAAGAAATAATTTTCTACTACTTGAATGTAAGATTTATACAACTTAAGTCTTCACGGGTACCCTAACATCGCTACTAAAGCAACATCATATAAACCATTTACATGCATAAGATATTCATGGAACCATGAGCTTAAAAGATCTATGTTCATTTTAATGCATCAAGTTAAATGTGTTGACATTAAACAGAATTGCCACTAGTGACAACACTTATTTGCATTTTGGGTGCAAACCGAGTAGACAGTGCAAAGCGAGCAGACAGTGCAAAGCGAGCAGACAGTGCAAACCGAGTAGACAGTGCAAACCGAGCAGAAAGTGCAAACCGAGCAGACAGTGCAAACCGAGCAGACAGTGCAAACCGAGCAAATAGTGCAAACTGAGCAAGACAATGCAAACCGAGCAAGTTAGTACAAACTGAGCAGGATAGTGTAAACTGAGTAACATCATGTCTATCGAGTCACCAGTATTTACCGAGTTCAAAACCTACCGAGTGATCAGTATGAACTGTGCCTTCACTTCTACCGAGTGCATGACGATGCCAAGTAATGCAGTGGATGCCGAGTATCAGAAAGTCACCGAGTTAGTTTGCAGGAACCGTGTAACCATACTTGGGCCGACTTAGTAGCACTTATGTTTATTTGTCAAGCTGACTTTGTAATTGTAATTGTAATTAATTGTTTAAGACTTGTATATAAACAATGTTGTAAAAATGTCAAGACAATGTAAGAAGCATATATGTGAAAAAGAAAGCAAGGCAGAGATAAGCGAATTACAAAGGGCTTCAGCAGTATAAGGAATACCAAAGACAAATTCATCACAGAAAGTGATCAGTACACTAGCGAATCTCAAGTAGCAATCCAGTTGCAAAGCATGAGATCTACTGTTTCATCTTAACAGGTGAATCAGTACTAAATCCTTTAACCGGGTAGACTTAACAGTCTTTTGTAAAATCTCTTTACCGAGTGCATACTTCATTGTATGTTTGTAAATCCTTTAACAGGGTGAATTTAGCAATCCTTATTGCTCCTAACAGGGCAGATCATCAGAAGTGATCAAATTGTAAGCCTTAACCGGCCAACTTTATTGTGCAGTATTAAAGCTTTGTGGGTTTCATCCCCACCCCAGTTTTACTTTCTTTTTGGAAGGTTTCTGGGTAACCAAATCTATGTGTCATTATTGTGAATGTTTTTAAGTTTCATGCTTTCTGTATGCAAAGGTTAAAGTAAATTACATGTTAATACATCTGTAATTGAAAGAAAATTTGGAGTTACTGATTCACCCCTCCCCTCTCAGTTACTCGGTTAATTCCTGAATATTTCCAACAATTGGTATCAGAGTAGCATTGGTTCTCAAGATAAAGCTTAACTAGCTTGAGCAAAGATCCAGGACAATGGAGGTATTCAAACTGAACAAGGTGATTGAAAATGAAAAGCTAGATCTGGAAATGGCCATAGCTAAACTCAAAGAAGCAAAAGAACATCTTTCCCAATCCCTAAGAAGAAGGAAGGAACTTGCAAATCAGATGAATGATCAGAATTACATTGAAGAAAAGATTGAAGATCTTTTTCCCTCAAATAACTCAGATGAAGCAAACAATGCTGTCAAAGAACTCCTAGAAAAGAATGGGTCTCTACAGGAAGAAGTGAGAAAATTAAAAAGAGAACAAGAGCTACACTCTACAAGATTCTGTGAGATCTTGGAACAAAGAAACAAGTTGAAAGATGAATTAGATGGAAGGAACATTGAAGTCCAAAATAAAACCCTTCAGCTACAAAACCTAATTGATCAAATCTCTCATACAAATGAGGAAATTCTGAATCTAAGATCAGAAATAGAAAGCACAAGAGAAGAACTAAGATCTGAAAAGGAAATCAATCTAAGATTGGTGGATGACCTAAACGCTGAAAAACAAATCAATGAAGGAATGCTGAAAAGTCAAGAAGACTTGAATCAGCTGTATGAGCGAAATCTTCATAGGCAAAAAGGAAAAGCAGGACTTGGATACAGAGGAGAAGGTGAATCCTCTAAGCAAGGTACTCAAAGAAATAAAAAACCTACTTGTAATCACTGTGGTAAAATAGGACATACTTCAAATAAATGTTGGAACAATGAAAAAGAAGAATTCTATGGAAAATGTTATAGCTGCAATCAACCTGGTCACAAAGCAAATGAATGCAGGGAAAAACCAAGATTCAGAGGTAATTGTCACAAAAGCAACAAACAAGGTCACAAGGCATCCGAGTGCAGATCCAAAATATTCAATCCAGCAGAAAAAATTATGAAAGAAATGTTTGGATGAGACTACAACACCTAGTGTAGATGTCATTACTGTGGAGAATATGGACACATTGGCATGAATTGCATAAAACATCATCTAAGGAAAATAGATACTACCATAAGATGCTTCAAATGCACTAAACTCAGTCACATAGCCAGAAACTGCATGAATGCTAGTGAAGTTGAAGATGGAAAGAAGAATGAAGCAACTAAGGTCAGGAAACAGGTGAGACAAAAATGGATTCCTAAATCTACCGAGCAATCCAGTCCAAGTAATGGAATGGATGGCTCTACCGACTCAAACTAAATTTCCAAGAAAGCACTGGAACTGTATTCTCATAGACCAATCTCAAGCAGTTCCAGAACTGAATTAAAAGAAAGATCTAAATCAGCATACAAGATGTAGTAAGATCACAACGAGGTCAGTATCAGTCTTCACCGAGCAAGGTCGGTACCCGTCTTTACCGAGCGAGGTCGGAGCAATATGAATTCTCAAGTTCACCAAGTTGCGAAGTCTTTACTGAGCAATTAATTCTTAGTGGGTGACAGTCTGTCAGAATTCATACCCTAATTTGTACTGAGCATTAATGACAGAGTTATAAACAAAAAGCAAGTAATCGAACTCATTCTTCACCGCGAACCTTTAGCACTTTCAAGAGCAACCTAGCGATTCAATACTTTTGCGAAAGGAATCTTTTGTGAGCTACCATGGCATCATCCAGCACTTCAGCGAAGAAAGGATCTGATATGTTAGTCCAAGGGGAATGGAAAGAACCAGATTTCAAGATCGTGCCCATAATTGTAGTAGCCCTAGATCCGAACGGAGCTCAATCTCAGATTCCTCCTAAGGTACTACTTATTAACGATATTCACAATCATTTCAACTATTCAATTCATGAAATGGGAAACCGAGAATTAGATACTGTGTGTGGATGGTATTCTGAAACCCGAGCACAAACATCTGGAAGATAAAGGTTTAGTTCACATTGCACATCTACCTTGAAACTTTGGAGATAAATGGGTTAGATACATTCTCAGCCATGTACATGATGGCAAGATTTGGCTTGAGCAACCCATAGAGATCACAAAGAAGATGATTCATCAAATCACCGGTCTTCCCATGTTGAACAAAGCAAAAACTACCAAAACCCTAGGTCGGACGGAACTAGAGAAGAAAACCCTAGCCGAGTGGGACGGTAGAGGCATGAAAGTTAGCAGCATTACCGATGCTGAACTGAAGTTTGGTACACACATTATTGCCCATAAGATTTACAGTTCTAGTTGATAGAATAGTGTCTCCTGTGAAGCTATTGACCTAGCATACAAAATGGTCAAGAATAACTTAACATTTGACCTAGCAGACTTATTGTTAAAGCAGTTTAACAAAAACATGGAAAGCATTCAAACTTCCAAAAACAATCCATGTAAGTTTGGATCCTTATTGGTCTGTTTATTCTTCTATGTTCAGAAATTCTTCCCTTCTAAAGGAAAAGTTGTATGGAGAAAAGATGTGCCAGCACTTTATGAAATAAATGAATACATCTCAGAAATGGGTGAAAATTTTGAAAGCATCATGGATAATTATTTTGAGTCTTTCAAAGAGAAAATGAATGACAGATTCTGGATTCCACAGAAGTTGGTGGAAGATTACAAGGATGACATTTGTTTTATGGTGGATTGTGATAATGTATATATTCAAGCAGCTAAACCGAGGACTGTATATGTAAAACCTCTTCCTTATGAGGTAAATATTGATGAAACCAAGAATATCATTGAAGCTCTTCTTAATCAGCCTGTTAATCCCAAAGCTCCATATTTTGGAACATATGATGAAGCTAAGGTAAGAATTGAAATAAGCATAAAGCTTCCACAGGCGGTAAACAAAGGAAAGAAGAGGATAGCCAAAATGCAAATGATAACCGAGGACAAAGAAGGAAAAGATGAAGAAGAAGAGGAAAAGGATGAGAAAATAGAGGAACCAGAACCTGCAAAGAAGAAAGGAAAGGTATTCATCACTAAGGCACCTAAGCCTCCCACTGCTGTATTTACAAGGAGAAATGCAAGAGGCAAGGTAGACAAGGAAGACAAGGCAGATAAAGACATAGTATTCAAAAGGCCTCCTCTAAACTTTCAAGAAAAGATCAAACTCTTTAGAGACGGATCATGATCTGGAGTAAGTAACATAAAATATTTTAAATATGAAACCAGATTAGAAACATAATAGAAGGAAATAGAAGATGCTGTTATTGAAAAGATGGGACAGTGGAAATACTCTCCTGAAGAAATAGCCCCACAGGTTCCAGCAGTTCTATTAAATACAATAAAAATGAGATGGAGCAATGCAAAGCAAACTGTGATAGACATATTTGATCAAACCCTAAGACAGTTAATGCCGAGCTTGAAAAATGATGAAGTAAAGAAGGCATTAAAAGAAAATGAAAGTAAGATGACATTAAAGTTCAATACTTGTTTGATTCTGATCAACAATATTGAATCGGTTGTGAAGGCTACAAATGCTACATGGAAGAACATATACCACCTTCACCAACTGATTATTGAAACAGTCATAATAAAAGACATTGAAGATGACAGTGATGAACAAGAAGAAGCCACTGAGGTAGATGATACTGTGAGGATAGTAGCAGAAGTCATTGCATCCCTTCCTACCTCTCCAGTAAAAGTTTCTACATCCAGCCCGGAGACACCTTCAAGCATGGTTGTGACAACTTCAACATTTGTCCAATCATCTATAGCAACAACAGAAGCAACTACCATTTCTTCTACCGAGTTGTAGTCTCCCATTTCATCAAGTTTTCCAGTAGTAAGTTTTCCAGTTTTTGAATCTACAAGTGTAAATATTTTAAGCTCTCTAGTAGACAGTGTGCTAGTCTCTATAGCCAGCCCTACTATATCTATTGTCACTACTACTAAAGCATTAAGTACAGATAAGCCTAAGGCTCTACCGAGTATAAAATTTTTGGGTAAGAATATAGTAGAGGATATAGACCTAGATGAAGAGATAGAGATTCCAACATTAGATGTTGCAAATCTATCAGCGGACCAAATGCAAAATATAGGTGAGATCCTCCAAAGGAAAGCAAAACAAAAGAAGCTTAAAGAGGAGAGAGACAAGGAATATCAAATCATCAAGGATGCTAAGGACATTTTGTCTGATGCATTAGGTATTAAAGTAGACTCCTCCCAACATGTTTTGCTACAATTAGCAGAAGTAGCTAATAAATAAAATGAGGATTCATTTGGGACAGAAAAGTTAGTTGAAAGAGCCGAGAAGAGATTCAACAATAAAGTGCTTGAGCACATTGCTCAGCACATAGCTATTAACCAAGTAGAATTGTCTTCAGTTTTGTCTAACATTGAATCTATCTATTCAAATGCTACCTCTCTTTTGGCCAGATTGTGCAATATTGCCGAGTTCACAAAGGATGTTAAGGATAAAATGAATAAAATGGATGAGGATATGAAGATTAGCATACAGAAGCTGCAACTTGAACCAAGTTCAAGCTCTGCTCATCACATGAAAATCTCACACCTATCAAATATGCAGTCTGATCTATTGAAAGAAGACACAAGGATCCGGTCCACACTGCTAGACATCCAACACATGATCCTTCCCATCATGAATACAATGTATAAGCACATTGAACATTCCAAAACATTGATTCATGACAATCAGTTCTCTATAGTAGATCACATGATTGAACTCTCTGTAGAAGTCCAAATTGCAATCCAAACATGTAAGATTCTGCAAGAAAGTTGGGACAGAACCCTGGCACTAATAATGAAGGTACATTCTAATTTTCTATCAAATTTTGGATTCTCTCTGTAAATCACTTGTATATGCACCTTTGGCATTATCATCAAAAAAGGGGGAGATATGTATAGAGGGAAATATATGTATAGAAGAAGATTTGTATAGAAACAGTTAGCACATTGAAAGGGGGAGACAATGTATAAAGCCCTATAACAAAGACAAATTTTGAAAAATCAAAATAAAACTCAGCATGATTCATGTATATAAGTTTTGGCCAATAAGTGTTTTTGTCACTAATGCCAAAGGGGGAGATTGTTGGCATTAAACAGAATTGCCACTAGTGACAACACTTATTTGCATTCTGGGTGCAAACCAAGTAGACAGTGCAAACCGAGTAGACAGTGCAAACTGAGCAGACAGTGCAAACCGAGTAGACAGTGGAAACCGAGAAAATAGTGCAAACCGAGCAGATAGTGCAAACTGAGCAGACAGTGCAAACCGAGCAAATAGTGCAAACTGAGCAAGACAATGCAAACTGAGCAAGTTAGTACAAATTGAGCAGGACAGTGTAAACTGAGTAACATCATGTCTACCGAGTCACCAGTATTTACAGAGTTCAAAACATACCGAGTGATCAGTATGAACCGTGCCTTCACTTCTACCGAGTGCATGACGATGCTGAGTAATGCAGTGGACGCCGAGTATTAGAAAGTCACCAAGTTAGTTTGCATGAACCGTGTAACCATACTTGGGCCGACTTAGTAGCACTTATGTTTATTTGTCAAGCTGACTTTGTAATTGTAATTGTAATTAATTGTTTAAGACTTGTATATAAACAATGTTGTAAAAATGTCAAGACAATGTAAGAAGCATATATGTGAAAAAGAAAGAAAGGCAGAGATAAGCGAATTACAAAGGGCTTAAGCAATATAAGGAACAAAAAAGACAAATTCATCACAGAAGGTGATCAGTACATCAGCGAATCTCAATCAACAATCCAGTTGCAAAGCATGAGATCTACTGTTTCATCTTAACAGGTGAATCAGTACTAAATCCTTTAACCGGGTAGACTTAACAGTCTTTTGTAAAATCTCTTTACTGAGTGCATACTTCATTGTATGTTTGTAAATCCTTTAATAGGTTGGATTTAGCAATCCTTATTGCTCCTAATAGGGTAGATCATCAGAAGTGATCAAATTGTAAGCCTTAACCGGCCAACTTTATTGTGCAGTATTAAAGCTTTGTGGGTTTCATCCCCACCCCAGTTTTACTTTCTTTTTGGAAGGTTTCTGGGTAACCAAATCTATGTGTCATTATTGTGAATGTTTTTAAGTTTCATGCTTTCTGTATGCAAAGGTTAAAGTAAATTACATGTTAATACATCTGTAATTGAAAGAAAATTTGGAGTTACTGATTCACCCCTCCCCTCTCAGTAACTCGGTTAATTCCTGAATATTTCTAACAAAATGTCCCTAACTTATTTCTTTTATTAAAAATAAGTTAATCATCCTATTAGTACCTACAAAAAATTTCATGGCTGTAGCATTTTTCTTCTGTTCCTTGCAATTATTTTCAGGTCTTTGGCTAAAACCCTTGTCAAAATTTTCAAAAATCTAGCCGTTATAGTGAAAAAACCCTAAGTCTACCCCGGCCCTATTCTAATTTTAAGTTACTTTTTGGGACCACTTAAATCTCCTATAACACACATGCTTTATATTTTTGGTCTCCCCCACAGAGGTCTTCTTTTTTTAATTTTCCTAAGTCTATGTGCCCGGCGAAATAAATTTTCCAAAGTCCTGCACCTTGATTTTCCTAATGTTTCAGCTTTAGTATTTCCTAGGCTTGGTCTCCTGACACCATCTCAATCTAATTGTTGTCATGAAAGTGTAATGAGTGTGTTAGAGGCATGTGATTTTGTGAGGACCATTGATTCTCATTTATGATATGATGCTTTAGGCAGGTGGGTCCACTGCCACATAAGCACAAATGGCATTTCCCTATTTGTCCATGAAACAATATGTTCGTAGTTCTCAGTGGGACCTGGTTTCTAGCTTGTTAGAGGGTCTTGACATCTACAGAGAATCAACAATAGGCATAAGTTCTTAAAGAATGTGTCAGATGCATGAGATCTTTAGACAACCATGGATTTCACCTTTTTCAGAAGTGATAAACTCTGGTGAGTCCACTGCTACATGTACTCATTTGGCAGTCGTTGATTGGTCGAGGAAGGATGATGTGGAGTTTTTTAGAGTGGCCGATGTCAGAAAGATTGATCAATGGTTGGCACATGATCTCATGGAATATTCTTCATCTTTTAGATTATGCACCAGCCATCCATTTTGATGCCGAGGGATTTGTGGGTCCTATGTAAGGAATGACTAGGCAGTAAGCAGTGAATGGTATAGTGACAAGTTGCATAAAGTGGGCCCGAGTGGGGGTCTAAGGTTAAGTAGTCTAGATAAATATGTTTAGCAGCCTGACAAAGTTCAAAAGGCTTCGATCATTTGCACAATAAGATGGTGGTGCTCTAAATGTACTGGCGATTGAGCGAACAGGCATTTGCATTGTTGCTAAATAAACTAGCAGAGAGATAAAGTATTTTGTGAATTGGAAAGGGTCTTCAGTCACTAGTTTGCTAAATAAAGACTAGTGTTGGTTACTTTCCTTTGTTCACCGAATCATTGAGTTAAGCTGCAGTTAGGAATTTGATTTCGCAAATAGGAATTTCCTTGTCACGTAATCGCTAAGTTAACCTAAGGATATCTGTGGAGTTAAATCATAAAGCCCGCAAAAAGAATAGGATCTGACGGTCATGATATAAAGTTGATCCAAATTTAAATGTGGACCGCCAATATACTACTAGGGCCATGGAAATGACCGTTGCTACCAAGATTTAAAATTTTTAAAGGGTTTTAGCTATAGGAAGGACCAAAATTGAATGTTTAAGTGGCTACAGTTGGTAAGAATGATCTGGCTGAATATTGTAGAGTAGTCCAGAGAGTTTCATGATCAATTATAGAGGTCTATGCTATAAAGAAATGGGTTTTCTTACTCCAGGCATGTTGCAGATAGGCGATTAGATTGATTGGCATGACAAATTTATGACCCTTGGTATATTGCTCAAAAAATTCTCATGAATGAGGATCATTTTTGGATCTGATCGCCTGGGTTTCCATCCCTATAATAAATTCTTGACTGATTTGGTTGTTCTAGTGTGTGGAAACCCTAACCCTAATCATCCCTAGCTTGTGGCATCCTATTCTAGGATACCCAGATGATTACTGGTATAAATAGTTGAAATTTTGACTTAGTAAGGGTTTGAGTTTTCTTCTGAGAGCTAGTTCCATGAATGTTCTGCCTTCTATATATTGCCTTCTTCTCTGCATATAGGGTTCCCTCTTTCCTCTTTGGTTTTGGAGAATATAATACAAATTGTAACAGTTTGTCTTATGTATGAGATTCAATATATGTGTACTATTATCAGATTGTTTCCATTTGAGTATTAGACTTATTGATTGAAGCATCAAGGGTATTTCAGCCTTTCTATTTGCATTTCCTTTGTGTCTACAATAGAGTTGTTTTCGCAGAAGCAACTATGTCTAGGAATGGTTTTTAGATGTGTATGAGCTGGGGTATCAAAGGTATTTCATGCTTGTCTTTTAGTGGATGCTGATCAATGTATCACTAGTTTATAGGTCTCTTCTAAGGGGAGGGTTAAATTCCTTTAAATGAGTGATAGCACATTGGGATACATAGGCGGTTTGGTAATGCATGATTTGACCAGTGGTGTATGTTGATATAAGGCATCAATATATTTGAATGTATTGTTTTCTTGTTTCATAGCTCTCTGTTGCAATGAGGTATTTTACTCTACTGCCCATTGGATAAGGCACTGGTCTATGAGAGACTAAGGGTATTTTAGGGGTCCATTCAACCCAACATCAATCATTCAAATCAAATACCTTTCTCATTTATGTTGGTGGTAGTGATAGTAGGAGGTATGTTTTGGTCTTCAGACTCATTCTATGCAAATAGGGCTATTGCATAAGAATTGGCTTCATTGGGGTATAGGATACCTCAAAGGGTTTGAAGACTATTCCACAATAATGTATCTACAGGCCTATTGTTTATCATGAGGTGTCTTGAGTGTGTAGATAAGGAAATACCTTCCTGAGTGATGTGGAGCTGAAAGAAGAGGGAGGATTCCTTTCAATCCTCATCAATTAGACTATTTTCTTGTCAAAATTGAATGCCTACCCTGAGAATCAAGCCCATATATTGATTCAAGTTTGGTCCTGCAAGGAAAAGAACCAACAAACTAGTGACTCTACTAGGGATTGAAATAAGTTCACCAATAAGAGTATCCCAGAGTCTTGCTATATTCATTTTGGGGAAGAGTCTCATAAATGTCATAATCTAAAAGTTGTTTTCAGATCTACAAATGTATTACCTAGATTTGTTGTTGTAAACTTTTAAAATTATTATATGTGACTTTACTATAAGGAATGCCCAAAATCTATTGGTGTTTCAAAGGAGATCAGTGAAAATTTGTCTCCTCTGAAAGGGGGTGGTGACTCTATACTAGAACAAACCTGAGGTGTGTAGCCTTGTTTCAGTTTTCAGTCAAATGTGAAGAGGACAACAACAATCAGCAAAGGCTTCTAGGTATTCTCCATTCAATATTTTGTGTATTTGCATGGTCCTTATCAAATGGTTTTGACATTAAAGAAAGGACATATAAGTGTGAAGTATGTAGGAGGGGTTTAGTGACAAAAGAAGGTGAGTTGCAAGCATAGATTTCCTATCCTGGAGATTTTTAAGTAGTTGTGCAAGAGCTGTAGCTAGTGATGGATGTTCATAGAGTTTCTTTTGTCAAGGGGTATATATCATTTTTTTATGATGGCATTCCTAGTTTCCCTAATAAGATCCCTGATGAAATCAAGGGATATTTACCAAAGTTTGATAGGGACCAGTCTCAGTCAGCAAGGAAACATGTTCAATGCTTTGCTGATGTGATGTGTGATTTTGATATTTTCCATGAAGACCTATGGATGAAATTGTTTGTTCAAACTCTAGAGGGTGATGCTAGAGACTGGTTTTATTTTCTACCAGCATGTTCTATTTCATCTTGGAGTGAGATGCATTCAGCCTTCATGGAGAAATTTGGAGAAAGGGTAAGCGTATCTGATTCTTATGATAAGTTTTTAAAGATTCACATTGAGAGTGATGAACTTGTCCCTCAATTCAATATCAGATTTGCAAAAGTATTGAATGAAATCCATAAAGGTTATAGACCCAATGATCAAGTGTGTGTGAATGTCTACTTTGATGCAGTTGATATGAAAATGAACTACTTATTGAGGGATAAAGAACCTAAGTCATTATATCAGGCATTTATAACTACAATGGATATTGAAAATAATTTCAAGTATGGATTGACTAGAGGGCATTTTTCCATGAATGTATACCGGTATAATGAATATGAAAGAAAAGAAGATTGTAGTGTTGATACCACATTTCCAAATTAGTGTATCAACACTTCTACTATAGTTTGTAATCAAGTTGGAATGTCAAATCAAGATATTTGTATAAATGTTGTTGAGTCTTTTGCTACTGATGAGACGTGTTCAGGATGCTACAATAGTAAGATATTTTCTAGACCTTGATAGAATTGAGCAGTGTGCTGGTGTTTTGAGTTGTGAATTAGCTATTGCAGTCAATTCTTGTAATTTTGATTATGAGCATGATTTTGCTAATGTTCCTAGTCATGAGGTTGCTGCTTCTATATCTCAGTATTATACAAATGAAGAGGATAACAATTATGTCTCTACTGATGAATTTAAAGTTTTTGTATAAGATGAGGAATGTGATTCATAGGCATATCAGTCATAGTCAGGGGAACATAGTGCTGAAAGTGGTTATTCTAGTGAGAATGATGAAGGCAGTGATGTAGAGGTGTCTTCATATGAGTTGGATGTAACATGGGAGAAAGAAAGTAATGATGGAAGTGAACACTCCTTTGACAGTGAAGGTATGATTTCTTTTTCTGAATCTAAAAATGAGAATGCATCTCAGCTTTTGCATTATACAAATTAGTTTGAATATGAAGATGTTGAGATTGATTTGTCCTCAAAGTATGAAGATAAGGAAATGGTAATTCAATGTGATATCAGTGAGGATGAACATGAAGATTTGAGTAAAAGGTTATCTAATGGTCTTGCATTGGATAATGAGGTTGCAACATATAGTAGAGAGTTTAGGAGTGAACCATGGTTTTTCTATAATGGTTTTCCTAAACAGGATAATGACGAGGATGTAATTATGGACACTATATGCTTGGTAGGTGATATTGACTGTGAATCTTCATATAGTTCTGATTTTTATTTATATGCTGAGAGTCTCCATGGAAATGAAATGGGTAGTGAATTTAAGGTGTTTAATAATACTTTATATGATGAGGACTATGATGATGATCAGCCAATTTCTGTCATAATGTTCAATAAGGTGTATTACATGGAGTTATCAATGCATTGTTTGAAGAACACATGGAGGTTTTAGGTGTAGTTTAATTAGATGTAAATGATGACATATTGTCATACTACTATGAGGAACCAGGATGTTCTTTTTCCATGAGTGATAGAGTTTTAAGGGATGGTGTTGCATTTTATTTTGGAGTGGTTACAGATTTGATGATGATGACATGTGTAAGTACAAATCTTATTATTCATTTGAGCTCCAACCAGTTACACTGAAGGATATGCAAATTCAAGGTATGAATGAAGATTTTTATCAAATAAAGTATGTGACTTTTTCATTTCAGATTGATGGCATACATGAATCAGTAGATAAGGATCAGTTTCAATTTGATGATAATATTCATGAGCATGCTGAGTCTTACTTTCATAGTGAGCAAGATGATGAAAATGCTTCAGGTTTTTACATGCACTATGAGAATGAAGAGAAAAATTTTGTTTTGCTTGATGGATTGATTGAAAGTGTTGATATGCTTGGTGAAACAAATTGGAATAAAATATTTAGCTTACCTCAAGAAGAAAGAAATGAAAATCAGGTATATGACAGAGGTAAGAAGTTTTGAAAATTTCTAGTGATTCAGGGCCATCATTTGTACATAGTAGGAGTAGTTTTCTTGCTTTCAATAAAGTTGTTAAAGAAAGGTTTTGTGGGGTGGTCTGCTTCTCCCAGAGATATGAATTCTTGCCATGCCTATAAGAGACACACATCCCCAAATAGAGCCACTATTAGTACCTACAAAAAATTTCATGGCTATAGCATTTTTCTCTTGTTCCCTGCAATTATTTTCATGTCTCTGGCTAAAACCCTTGTCAAAATTTTCAAAAATCTAGCCGTTATGTGAAAAAACCCTAAGTCTACCCTGGCCCTGTTCTAATTTTAAGTTACTTTTTGGGGCCACTTAAATCTCCTATAACACACATGCTTTATATTTTTGGTCACCCCACGGAGGTTTTCTTTCTTTAATTTTCCTAAGTCTGTGCCTGGCGAAATAAATTTTCCTAAGTCCTATGCCTTGATTTTCCTAATGTTTCGGCTTTAGTATTTCCTGGGCCCTGTCTCTTGACACCATCTCAATCTAATGGTTATCTTGAAAGTGCAATGAGTGTGTCAGAGGCATGTAATTTTGTGATGACCATTGATTCTCATTTATGACATGATGCTTCAGATAGGTGGGTCCACTGCCATATAAGCACAAATGGCATTTCCCTATTGGTCCACAAAACAATACATTGGTAGTTGTCAGTGGGACCTAGTTTCTAGCTTGTTAGAGGGTCCTAAAATTTGTAGAGAATCAATAGTGGATGTAAGTTCTTAAGGAATGTGTCAAACACATGAGATCTTTAGACAACCATCAATTTTACCTTTTTCAGAAGTGATAAAGTTTGGTGGGTCCACTGCTACGTGTACTCATTTGGCAGTCATTGATTGGTCGAGGAAGGATGATGTGGAATTTGTCAAAGGGGCTGATGTTAGAAAGATTGATTGATGGTTGGCATGTGATCTCATGGAATATTCTTTATCTTTCAAATCATGTGCTAACTGTCCATTTTGATGCCTATGGATTTGTGGGTCCTGTGTCAGGAATGACTGGGTGGTAAGCAATGAATGGTATAGTGACAAGTGGCATAAAGCAGGCCCAGGTAGGGGTCTAAGGTTTAGTAGTCTGGATAAATATTTTTAGCAGCCTGACAAAGTTCAAAAGGCTTTGCTCATTTGCGCAATAAGATGGTGGTGCTCTAAATTGACTGGCGATTCAGCGAACAAGCATTCATGTTGTTGCTAAATAAACTAGAAAAGAGATAAAGTATTCCATGAACTGGAAAGGGTCTTCAGTCTGTAGTCCCCTAAATAAAGACCAGGTTGGTTACTTTCCTTTGTTTTTCAAATCACTAAGTTAAGCTACAATTAGGAATTTCATTTTGCGAATAGGAATTGCCTTGTTGTGTAATCACTAAGTTAATCTGAGGATATCTGTGGAGTTAAATCATAAAGCCCATGAAAAGAATAGGATTCAATAGTCACAATATAAAGTTGATCCACATTTAAATGTGGACCACCGATATACTGCTGGTGCCATGGAAATGACCATTGCTACCAAGATTTAAAATTTTTAAAGGGTTTTAGCGACAGGAAGGACCAAAATTGAATGTTTAAGTAGCTGGAGTTGGTAAGAATGATCTGATTGACTGTTGCAGAGTGGTCAAGAGAGTTTTGTGATTGATTGCAGAGGTTTGTGTCATAAAGAAATGGGTTTTCTTACTCTAGGCATGATGGAGATAGGTGATTAGATTGATTGGCATGACAAAATTATGGCCCTTGGTACATTGCTCAGAAAATTCTCATGAATGGGAATCATTTTTGGATCTGATCGCCTAGGTTTCCATCCCTGTAATAAATTCTTGACTGATTTGGTTGTTCTAGTGGGTGGAAACCCTAACCCTAATCATCCCTAGCTTGTTGCATCCTATTCTGGGATCCCAAGATGATTAGTGGTATAAATAGTTTAAATTTTGACTTAGTAAGGGTTTGAGTTTTCTTCTGAGAGCTGGTTCCATGAATGTTCTTCCTTGTATATATTGCCTTCTTCTCTACATATAGAGTTCCCTCTTTCCTCTCTGGTTTTGGAGAATATAATACAAATTGTAACAATTTGTCTTATGTATGAGATTCAATATATGTGTACTATTATCAGATTGTTTCCATTTGAGTTTTAGAGTTATTGATTGAAACATCAAGGGTGTTTCAGCCTTTCTATTTGCATTTCCTTTGTGTCTACATTAGAGTTGTTTTCATAGAAGCAACTAGGTCTAGGACTAGTTTTTAGATGTGTATGAGCTAGGGTATCAAAGGAATTTCATGCTTGTCTTTTAGTGGATGCTAATCAATGTATCACTAGTTTATAGGTCTCTTCTAAGGGGAGAGTTAAAATCCTTTGAATGAGTGATAGCACATTGGGATACACAAGTGATTTTGTAATGCATGATCTAATCAGTGGTGTATGTTGATGTAAGGCATCAATATATTTGAATGTATTATTTTCTTGTTTCATAGCTCTCTATTGCAATGAGGTATTTGACTCTGTTGCCCATTGGATAAAGCACTGGTCTATGAGAGAGTAAGGGTATTTTAGGGGTCCATTTAACCCAACATCAATCATTCAAATCAAATACCTTTCCCTTTTATGTTGGTGGTAGTGATAATAGGAGGTCCGTTCTAGTCTTTAGACTCATTCTATGCAAATAGGGCTATTGCATAAGAATTGGCTTCATTGGGGTACAAGATACCTCAAAGGGTTTGAAGACTATTCCACAATAAATTATCTAGAGTCCTATTGTTTATCATGAGGTGTCTTGAGTGTGCAGATAAGGCAATACCCACCTGAGTGATGTGGAGCTCAAAGAAGAGGGAGGATGACTTTCAATCCTCATCAATTGGACTATTTTATTATCAAAATTGAATGCCTACCCTGAGAATCAAGCCCATATATTGATTCAAGTTTGGTCCTGCAAGGAAAAGAACCAACACATCCAACATCATTATTCCTTTTATCAACTCATTTCATAAATTCATATTGATTTCATCTACAAGTACTATCCTTTATATCACTTTTCTATAATAATTTAGGTAAGAGATTAATATTCATTAAGGTAGGCATTATCCTAGGTACTTCATTAACATGAACCAAATATTAACATTATAATCAAGTTACTATTTTATTGCATTGTTTCATAACCATTCATTGTTAATAATTCCAATCACTAATCTATCATTTCTCAATAATTTCCTTGGATCCTTTCATCAAGAGAGAATGCATTATTGTTACAATACATCATTATATATAACTATATTTAAGATTATTTCCTTTACATATGGACAACATAAGAGGATAGGAGAAATAACATAAACACTTTCTTTTAATGCTAGTAACATGTCCAATATTCCACATTTTTTTCCTTTTCTTTTACCTAGAACTACCCATTCCCTTATGCATTGCTTTGAATTGAGATTACATCAGTAATACAAGACTACTTTTAGGAGATTAAAATTACATGAATATAGATACATAAGTACATCTCAACATATTAAAATATCTAATAAGAAATCTTTAACTGCAGATCTGGAAAGGAATATGTGCTAGGATCATCCATAGAATCATGAACAATACCTTGATATAAATATTAACCACCCAACCATGTGGAACCAATAGGCCCACTCCCCCAAGCTAGGAGATAGAACCAAAGGCCCATACAAGAGGTAACAACTAGGAAATTCCTAAGATGGTGATAAAATTTCCCCAAAGTCACAACACAAAAGAAAAGACAAGAAGACCACAAGGACTACCAGAGGCATGATCAAATTTGGTAGAGACTCTAAGCTACAAGCTAGGTGAGTGTCATAGCATAGCCCTCACCCCTTGGGTTGTCCTAGTACTAGCCACTCTTGGCCCCAGCCCCCAAGTAGGCACATGTAGAACCCAATACCTCTCATACAAACAAGGTCATTCAGTCGTACCTATGCATAGGTACCTTCTCCCACTCCCATCCTTAGTCTTTAATTGCACTAAAGGCATGGGCGAGGAATAATTAATCTTGATTAGTGTTTAATTTCCCATTCCAATAATCTCCCATTCCCAATTCATTTATTTAGGTTATCACTTGATTAAATAACTAATAGTAGGTTATCCTGATGCTAGTCACTTAGGGCCTCGACCCCTCAATATGAGCCACTCACCTAGTGTACTTAGGTTCCCTAACATACATATAAAAATCATAAGAACATAATAGATCCATCATCAAGAATTCATATCAATTCCATAACAACATTTGATTGAGTTTAAGAAAACATATGTTGTCCCTAGTCCACTTGACAACCCTAAACCCAATATGGCATTTAGAATGTTCCAAACATATAAGAATGTTGGAAATATTCAAGACTAGCTAGGTTACTGAGAGGGGAGGGGTGAATCAATAACTTCAAAACTTTTACTAATTTTAGATCTCAACCATTTTCTCAATGACATTAGATTGATAAGCTAACTATATGCATGAGTAATAGAAATAATAAAAAATTCATAACACTTTGAACACAGAGATTTGGTGACCCAAAAACCTTCCAAATAGAAAGTAAAACTGGGGTGGGGATGAAACCCACTAAAATTCAATACTGCAGTATAAAGTTTTCTGGTTAAGGCTTACAATGATCACTTCTAATGATCTGCCCTGTTAGGAGCAATAAGGACTGCTAGGTCCACCTTGTTAGAGAATTTATAAACATACAAAGAAGTATGCACTCGGTTAAGAGATTTTTGCAAAGACTGTTAAGTCTACCTGGTTAAGATGAAATAGTAGATCTCTTACTTGCAACTATTCTTGCTGATTGAGATTCTCTAATGTATTGATCACCTTCTATGATAGATATGTCTCTGCTACTTCTTATACTATTGTATCCCTTTGTAATTCACTTATCTCTGCCTTTCTTCTCCTTTTCACTTCTCGCTTTTTTTCACACTTTGGATAGGATACAAAACATTGTTTATATATTAATCAAAATAATTACAAAACAATATCAAAGTCAGCTCTAAACAAGTAAACACAAGTATTACTAAGTCAGCCCAAATATAGTGACTTGGTTACTGCAAACTAACTCGGTGACTTTTTGATACTCAACATCCACTACGTTGCTCGGCATCATCATGCACTCGGTAGAAGTGGAGGCCCGGTCCATACTAACCACTCGGTTGTAGTTTCAAACTCGGTAGATATAGTGTCACTCGGTAGAGACTGAATTCCTTGTTTACCATGCTAGCACTCGGTAAACACTACTCATCTCATCACTCAGTGAAGATAACTCGGTAAGCATTGTTCTACTCGGTAAACACTATTCTACTCTGTAAACATTGTTCTGCTCGATAAACACTGTTCTGCTCTGTAAACACTATTCTGCTGGGTAAACACTGTTCTACTTGGTAAACACTATTCTTCTCAGTAAACACTAAGAGTCTAAATAAGTGTTTTCACTAATGACAATCATACTTAATGACAACAATCTCCCCCTTTGGCATTAGTGACAAAAACACTTATTGCCCAAAAACAAAAATAAAATAAAAATCATGATGAATCTGTCTCTATTTTTTTTTGTCATACTGTTGTATATATATTTCATGTCTCCCCATACAGTATATTTAAAAATATCTTGTATCTCCTCATACTCATATTTCCTATTTATACTTTCTCCCCCTTTCATGTCTCATATATCTTATATAAGTTCTCCCCCTTTTGATAATAATGCCAAAGGTGTATATACAAATATTTTACACAGAGATGCCAAAATGTGAGAGAAAATCAGAGTGTACCTTACTTATTAATACTAGAGTTCTATCCCAATTCTCTTGCAGAATCTTGCATGTATGGAGTGCAACTTGGACTTCTGCAGAGAGTTCAATCATGTGATCTGCAATTGAAAACTGATTGTCATGGATCAATTTTTTTGAGTATGCAATATGTTTTTGCATTGTATCCATGATGGGAAGGATCATGTTCTAAATATCTATTAATGTTGATCTGATCCTTGCATCTTCTCTCAATAATTCTGACTACTTATTAGATAGGAATCTGACTATCATATGATGTGCAGAGCTTGAACTAGGTTCAAGTTGCAACTTTTGTGCACTGATCTTCAGATCCTCATCAATCTTATTTATTTTGTCTTTGATCTCCTTTGAGAACTTGACAACATTACAGATTTTGACAAAAAGAGATGTTACTTTGGAATGGGAGGACTCAATGCTAGTCAAAACTGAAGATAACCCTGCTTGATTGATAGCTATTTGCTGAGCAATGTGCTCAAGCACTTCATTATCAAACTTCTTCTCAGCCTTCTCAAGCAACTTGTCTATTCCAGAGGAATCATCTTTGAACTTGTTAACTACTTCTGCCAACTGCAACAAACTGTGTTGAGAGGAATCAACTTCAACACCTATAGCTTTTGTCAAAATGTTCTTGGCATCCTCAATGATTTTATATTCCTTATCTCTTTCTTCTTTTAGTTTCTTCTGATTTTCTTTCTTCTGGAGGAGTTCACCAATTGTTTGCATTTGATCTATAGTGAGGTTTGCAAAATCTAACTGGGGAATTTCTATCTCCTCATCTAGATCTATACCTTCTACTACACTCTTGCTCAAAAATTTTGTACTCAGTTGAGTCTTTATACTTAATGATTTTGTAGTAGAAATTATGGTAGACACAGTAGGACTTGTAGTGAAAAATGATAAACTTCCAACAGATGGGATGCTAACTAGAATATTTGATAAACCAAAAATTGAAGTATTTACAACTGTAGAATTTGAAGTACTTACTGCTGAAAAACTCAAAATTGAAGAAGGTACATAAGACTATAACTTGGTGGAAGAAGGAGGCCGAAGCTCGGTAGATGAAGTGGTAGCCACTTCTATTGTTGATACATTGAGCTGTGCTAGTGATGATTGGACATTTGATGTATCTGAGGGAGTTGTCACAGTCACACTTGAAGTTTTCTCTAGGCTAGATGTAACAATTTTTACTGGAGAGTGGGGAAGTGAGGCAATTACCTCTATAGCTATCTGAACCTTTCTTTACTTTGGTGGTAGATGATGCCATGGTAGCTCTTTGAAAAATTTTTGCTGCAAAATTTTTCTTTGAATCACTTGATCGCACTCAAAATTTTTTTTGCTCAATATGCTAATATTCGTGGTGAAGAATGAATTTGATTTCATGTTTTTTGTTAAAACTTTATCATTAATGCTTCGTAGGAATTAGGGTATAGAATTTGACAGACTGTCATCCACTAAGCATTAATTGCTTGATGAAGATTCTACAACTCAAGGAACATACTACTCCGACCTTACTCATTAACCGAATGAAATTATGTTACTCCCAACCTTGCTTGGTTGAAACTGATACCGACCTTCCTGTGTTTCTCCTGTATCTTGCATACTGATTTGGATCTTTCTTCCTTTCAATTTAGGAACTATTTGGAATATTTCTATGAGGATACAATTCTAGTTCTTTCTTGGAGACTTAGTTAGAATTGATAGAGCCACTCTCTTCATGAGTGACTTCATTACTTGGACTGGTTTGCTTGGTAGGTTTAGGGATCCACTGTTGTCTTATCTGCTTCCTGATGCTATCTGCATTTTCTTTCTTTTCATCTTCCACTTTGCCTAGATTCATGCAATTTTTAGCTATGTGACCAAGTTAGTGCATTTGTAACATCTTATGGTAGTATCCCTTTTTCTCAAGTGATGCCTTACACAATTCATGCCAATGTGTCCATATTCTCCACAATAATGACATCTACACCAAGTGTTGTAATCCTAACCAAATATTGCTTTCATAATTTGTTCTGTTGGATTGGGTGTTTTAGTTCTGCATTCTGATGCCTTGTGACCTTGTTTGTTACATTTGTGACATTTGCCTTCAAATCTTGGTTTCTCCTTGCATTCATTTGCTTTATGACCATGCTAATTGCAATTGTAGCATTTTCCATTGAATTTTTCTTTTTCATTGCTCCAACATTTGTTTGAGGTATGACCAATTTTGCCACAGTGATTACAAGTAGGTTTTTGATTCATTTGAGTACCTTGTTTGGAGGATTCACCTTCCTTTTTGTATCCAAGTCCTGCTTTTCCTTTTTGCCTATGAAGGTTCCGTTCATACACCTGATTCATATCTTCTTGAGATTTCAACATTCTTTCATTGATTTTCCTTTCAGTATCTAGGTCACTTATCAATCTTAAATTGATTTTCTTTTTAGATCTCAGTTCCTCTCTTATATTTTCATTTTCTGATCTTAGAGTCAAGATTTCTTCATTTGCATTGGAGACTTGATTAATAAGGTTTTCTAGTTGAAGAGTTTGATTCTGGATTTCATTGTTCTTTCCATCTATTTCATCTTTCATCTTGTTTCTTTGTTCCAAGATTTCATAGAATCTTGTTGATTGAATTTCCTATTCTCTTTTCAATTTTCTTACTTCTTCTTGTAGAGATCCATTCTTTTCTAGAAGTTCTTTTGCTTCATTGTTTGCTTCATCTGAGCTACTTGAAGGGAAAAAGTCTTGAATCTTTTCTTCAACATACTGGTGGTCATTCATCTAATTTGCAAGTTCATTCCTTCTTTTTAGAGAAAGGGAAAGATGCTCTTTTGCTTCCTTGAGTTGAGTTATGGCCATTTCCAGATCTAGCTTTTCATTCTCAATTACTTTGTTAAGTCTGAATATCTCCATTGTCCTGAATCTTTTCTCAAGCTATCAAACTTTATTCTAAGAACCACGGAGCTCTGATACCAATTGCTAGAAATATTCAAGACTAGCTAGGTTACTAAGAGGGGAGGGGTGAATCGGTAACTTCAAAACTTTTACTAATTTTAGATCTCAACCATTTTCTCAATGACATTAGATTGATAAGCTAATTGTATGCATAAGTAACAGAAAGAATAAAACATTCATAACACTTTGAACACAAAGATTTGGTGACCTATAAACCTTCCAAATAGAAAGTAAAATTGGGGTGGGGATGAAGCCCACTAAACATCAATACTGTAGTATAAAGTTTTCTGGTTAAGGCTTACAATGATCACTTCTGATGATCTACCCTGTTAGGAGCAATAAGGATTGCTAGGTCCACCTTGTTAGAGAATTTATAAACATACAAAAAAGTATGCACTAGGTTAAGAGATTTTTGCAAAGATTGTTAAGTCTACTCGGTTAAAGGATTTGGGGCTGATTCACCTGTTAGGATGAAATATTAGATCTCTTATTTGCAACTGTGCTTGCTAATTGAGATTCTCTAATGTATTGATCACCTTCTGTGATAGATATGTCTCTGCTACTTCTTATACTATTGTATCCCTTTGTAATTTGCTTATCTCTTCCTTTCTTCTCCTTTTCGCTTCTCACTTTTTTTCACACTTTGGATAGGATACAAAACATTGTTTATATATCAATCAAAATAATTACAAAACAATATCAAAGTCCGCTCTAAATAAGAAAACACAAGTATTACTGAGTTGGACCAAATATAGTGACTCGGTTACTACAAACTAACTCGGTGACTTTCTGATACTCAACATCCACTACATTACATGGCATCATCATGCACTTGATAGAAGTGGAGGCCCGGTCCATACTAACCACTTGATTGTAGTTTTGAACTCGGTATATAATGGAGACTCAGTAGATATAGTGTCACTCGGTAGAGACTAAATTCCCTATTTACCATGCTGGCACTCGATAAATGTTGCTCATCTCATCACTCGATGAAGATAACTCGGTAAGCACCATTCTACTTGGTAAACACTATTCTGCTCAGTAAACACTGTTCTACTCAGTAAACACTGAGAGTCTGAATAAGTGTTGTCACTAATGACAATCATACTTAATGCCAACATAAGAAGAGATCCAAGTGATATTATAAACATATTTAGAGTACACATAGATCCAATTGGCCCAAAATAAAATTCTAATAGCATTTGGTAACCATACGAAACCCTAAAACTTAGTGATGTTCTTAAATTGAATTATTTCAAGCAAGGATTAAATGTAAAGAATATTCATCATAGAACAATCATCCATATCTTCCACAAAACAAATAATAATGAAAATCTCTTCAGTGGAGATTTAGATAACATAATTATGGACTCTCACTTTTATTTTTAGGAAGATCTAATGGTGGGAAAGAAAGTTATGACTTCTGGTTTAAAACAGAAAACTTTTCTAGGGTTCAAACCTACCTTCACTAAAATGATTTTAATTTTCACAAAACATAATTAAAATTATCCAAACCAATTGGAAATGAAAGATAAGACTTAGGATAATCTTTGATATTAAATTCATACTTTTATATAATCATATAAGCCTGTAGCATATGAATACATTTGACAAAAAATTTGGAACCAAGAATGGATACGCATAGTCTGCCAAAATGTCAAAAATAAGGCACTAATTCGACCCTAAAAATAAAATAAGAGAGATACCCATTTGAGATGTAGGAATTTTACTTCCAAAAAATCAATTTAGTAAAACTATAGATTCAATTTAAATTATTATAATAATAGATCTCAAAAAATGAGTTGCTAAAAACCCTAGGAAAACACATGCCAATTCTTACAAACAAAAACTCAAAACTTTAAAGTAACCATAGAAATGAAAAGTACAGATATGATAAATAATGATAATATATAAATAGATCCATAATCTATTAGACATAAAGTAACTAAAATATTCAATCCATACCTCATGTCCTACGAAGGTTCAATTGAAGAAGGAAGGAAACAAAAGAGAAGACAAATCCAAACTTGAGATGCATCCTTCAAACCCTATCCACTTTCAGAAATCTCCATGAAAGAAAGAAATAATTCCACAGCAAAGAATCCCTCTCTCAACTACTAAAATTCTCGCAAAAATGTCTCTCTCCCAAAAGCAAACATAACCAAAAATTCTTAAAGACATATGCTTACAAACTCTCCCTCACATCTCCAAGTTTTATCTCCAAAATCTCCATGAAAAGTAAGGCCATCCTCTCCTCAATGCTTCAGCCCCAAAATCCCCTCCCTTCAAATGAGAAAGTAGTGCATATAAATAGATTTCCAATGGTTGAGAGGAAAAGTAACCAACTCCCAACTAACTCTTAACTAAAGGGTATTATAAAATAACTTAATATCATACAACTATATTACTCAAATATACAATAAAAGATGATTTGTATTCATTTATACACATATATAATATTATCCTAACATATATGCGTATGTCATAATTAATTACATCAATATCTATATATATATATATATATAACCTGTCCACATTATTAATAATTAACAATTGAGAATAATATACCTCGCATTATTTAATATTTAATTATTAATAATACTATACTTTACATTAATCCCAAAATATACACCATCAACAATATCTACAATAATTAACATGCATATATGTGTGCACCCATATATATATATATATATATATATATATATATACATGCCAAATACCAAACACTATAATATATAAGATTATGAAGTAATAGATCACAATATTATTACCTATTTATAATTACTATAGGATATAACACTGAGGTAGAATAAAATCACATACCTCAAAATAAATTTAATCATCCAAAGAGGCCATAAAAATCAACTATGAAACATATCAAGAAAATCATAAGATCAAACAAGGTCAACCAAAGTCAACAAGGAAAGTCAAGCCAAACTCCTGACCAAGCAGGAAACCCTGAAACACAACATAGAAAGATTAATGAAGAATCATACCAAGAAGGAGAAATAAATAAAATGAGTAAAAAAATCATACAACCAAATGAATTCAAGTGGCCAGAAGGCACTATCTACAACAATGCCCAACCAAGTGCGCTAGATCTGGGTTTTTTTCACCCAAAGGTTGACTGACAAAGAAGGAACCCTAATATTCCCAAATTGGAATAATGAAAAAGGAAGACTCATGCAGGGACCTTAGTACTATCTCCATAACAACAACCATTAAGGATTTGAGGGCACACTCAGACTTGTGAAGCCAGGTGAAGTCCATGCCCGATACCTACAAGCCTGCATCACAAAGAAGAAATACATATGCATGGATATACATATAAAAGAAGACATTGCAGACAAATGACCAGGATCGATACATTGTGTGGACCTCAACTATGTGAGTAACTACGACTTCATCTTGAATCATGAAAACACATCATGTATATATATACACTCAAAGCATGTAGCATCATCATAATGAAGCTTAGAGTCTCAAGCATTGTGTTAGTCTCTTATCAATACTAATAATAAATCAACATAATCAAGTCATCAAGTGAGATACAAGATTCATCCAAAGTAACCTTAATAGAAAAAAATATAGATAATCACTTATATATATATATATATATATCAAGTACATATCATATAACATCCTAACTATATTCATAAAGGTCTTGAAGGTACTCAATACATACACGGAGATAAATACATACAAAAATGATACCTTTAGACAATATGTCTGATATTAGAATCCTTGAGTACTAGCTTATGAAATTATTATAAAGAAACTATAGGAATAGATCAAAAAAGTATCATGAACAACTTAAGCTGTAAGAAAACATCGAAAGATCTTAATTCTTAAAAAAAAAACACAACTTATATTAGGGTTAGAGGGGTGTTACACATTTTCTTCACTCAACTTCTTCAACTTTTCTTCAAGTTCACTGTTAGAGTGTCCTTTCAAATCCTTTCTTATCTTTTTGATGACTAATTGAGCATCCCTAAATTTTTCTTTCATTTCTTCAATTTCTCTTTCTGAATTGTGTAGGTCTTCAAGAGTGGCTTCAAGATTTTTCTTCAGATGTTTCATTTCTAATTTTTCCATGATCTCCTCAAGTGGTTAAAATTCTATGCTAAGGACCAGATATCTAATACCAATTATTAGGAATGGGAACATTGAGAGAGGGGGTGAATCAATGTTCACTAAACTTTACTTTTCTCTTTAATCTTTATTCTGAACTTAAATGCTTAAGTACTAAAATAAACATTCACATAAACATGAAACATGAAATCAACACATGACACCAATATGATTACAGGGAAACCCAAATAGGTAAAACCCCAATGGGAATTGATATCCACTAATATTCTACACTAGTGTTTTGTGATCCTTGTTAGAAGATCCTTTACCTTGTTAGGAGTAGCTTTACAATGCTTTAAGTATAGTAGACCTTGTTAAGGGTTAGACCCTGGTAGGAGTCTTTTAAAATGATCACTATTAGGGGAGTGGACCCACTATCCTAGAACTCATTGCTCAAATGGTCAAGGCTACAACTTTCTGATATCAGATACACACTATATCTACTGGATGAACTGTTACTGTGACACTGCTTGTTAGATCAGTTCCTTTGGTGCGTTGATGCTTTGACCTCTAAAAAAGCTCTAATACATCTTATGTTTTCTTCACATACCTTTTCTCTTCTTATCATAACTCTATTTCAACTTCCATACTGAATACAATGGGTGTACCTTATATTTATGCACTCATACAAAATACATAATTAGGTAAGCCCTATAACTAATTACAAACAATGCTTCCAAATGAATTGGTTTAAGTGTGCTTAAAATTATACATATAAACATGTCAGAAACCTAAATACCATGGGCGCATAGCCTTTAAAATATTACATTATAATTGCAAACCAAAATGCTAACTATCGGTGCCATGCTCTGTTCTCTGATGGTACATACTAGCTGTGCACCTTCAATTGACTATAACTTTCACATCTTTGCATATCTACTTATGTGCTCATAGACTAAGCATAAGTATAGTCTAACAAACTTAACTTCTAGGGCACATACCATAATTCATCTGTACACACATGTGTTGATGCTCTAAGCTGCAAGAACTCTATATACTGTACAATCTTTAATACTTAACTGAATTCTGATCTTTACATCAAGTGCACTGACTCCAAACTACTATATGACTTTTTTTCCATAATGAAAACACTATATCTAGTCATATACCTCAATATAGTTAAATTTCCAATAGAGATCAGTAATGATTTGATATTATTCTATTGAATAATCTAGAGATCAGTTGGATAGTGTGTTCAGTGATCTTGCCATTGAAGTTGTTTGGGCAATGGGTCCTTCTGTCTTCCATAACTCCCAACAGAGTTAGAATCTTTTAGCAAGGATTCAAAATCTCCTAAAAAGGATTCATATGTATTGAATGTATTTCATAAGACTCCTAATAGAGTCCATCCTTTCACAAGGAATATTCATATTAGTGCATCTTTTATGGGCATCATTCCCACCGGGGTTTACTCTTTGATCAAGAGGTTCCCTTGTCAACATATCTTGTGTCATTGTGTTATTGTGTATGAATATATTTCTATGGTTGGTAATTATATTGCTTACATGGTTAAAATATATTGAATTTGATAAAATTTATAATTATCATATAACTAATTCACCCCCCCCCCCCTTTCAGTTATCTTGGTGGACTTTACTTTATAACATTTTCTTCATTTTTTGAATCATCCCAGATTCTAGCTAAGTGATCAAAGAGTCATATTATTTTCAAAAAAATTGTTAAATATTCTCACCATGTGTGGGTGGCAACTTTGATTTCTCTATTTGATCAATAGTCTCTGATAAATAGTGTGTAAAATCCTAGTGAAGTTTCAGTTGGCTAGAAGGAGATACAAAAAAAAAAAAACAATCCTCATCAAGGAGGTGAAAACTCTACAAGAAAAGAACCCGATGGAGCTACAATGAAGGCTCTAGATCTGGCCTACTTCCCAGTGAGAAATTTAAGTCTCAACTATAGTACCTCTAGGTATTTTCATTTTCATGTGCCTTTCTTTTATGAAAATTGGTTGTGAAGAACATATCCCTACCAAGTGTTCAACACTAGTATAAAGGGATGAGTATTAGTGGTCAGTTCCTTATGGAGGAATACATTCCCTTTAGTTTTGTTGGCATTGAAGGTTCCCCCAATGAATTTTCTACTAAGGATGGGGAATGCTTGCCAAGATTCATGACTAATGGATCAGTTTCAGCAAGCCAACATGTAGATGATCTCATGGATTTATTTGGTGAGATGGATGTTGAGCATGAAGATTTCTCCATGAGGTTGCTTGTGTAGTCTCTTTCACATAGTGCAAGGGATTAGTTCATATCCCTTCATGTTCAATCCTTTCTTGGGATGCATTAAGAGAAACATTTATAGATCACTTAGATGAAGGAGTTGATATGGATGTGTATGAAATAAAAGATGAAAATTAGATGCAAGAAATTAGTGTCTCTATTGATCCCACCATCCATGATACTGATTATGAAAATCTACTCATCAAAATTGCTACTCTCAAGAAGAAACTTGCAGAGAATAGTGTTGAGATCTTCCAGCTAGAGGAGGACAAGATTGAGGGTACTTGTAGTTTTTGATGTTGATCATGAAGAGGTCAGTTGTCCTGATGATGATTCTCATTGTCCAGAGAGTATTGATTATGATGGTGACTTTGAGGTCAATGCATATGAGGCTGATGAAGATCAGTTTGAGGTTGAAAATGTTTCCATTTTGTCTATAGATTTTTCTTCTTATTAGCATGAGAAGGCAACCTTCTTATCTCAGTTTGAGGATGTTTTGTGTGAAGGGAAACAAAATTATTATGATGTAGATGATGATTCCTGCACTGATTTATTTACACAAGATGATTTGAAGCTAGAAATGTTGATCCTTGTTTTAGAAAAGGATGTTTTTGCAGTACTATGCGAGAGGCCAGTTAAGATGATAATAAGGTCCATAGTCCACTGAGTAGTGAAAAGATTTTAGAACTCTTGGCTGATGAATTCCAAAGGTATGCACCTGATATGGACTTTGATTTGTAGCCCCCCTCTGATATGTCCTTTGACATTGATAATGAGGTAGGTTTTCAAAGTGATTAAAATGATCCATGTGTGCTAGAGTTCCCCTCATGTAGTGACTTAGGAAAAGAAGACGTTGAAGGCCATGATAGTGTGTTTTCCTATCATAAAGATTCCAATAATGAGAAAGTTTTCTGTTCATATCCTTTTCCTTCTTTTTCCAAATATGATAGTGAAGGTGACAGTATTGAGGACTTTGTCTTCAATGATTGGGACATAAATTCTTTTGATAGAAATGATGATGTAGATCAGTTGTCCCACAGTCACAAAATTTTTGAAAGAGACTTTCACTTGGTTCATGATCTAGTTAGTGAATACATCATAGAGGAACCAAGTTGCTCGGTGGCTAAGGCAATTCATGAAGGTGAATATGAGAATCCAAGTCCTTAGCCAGGTAATTTTGTAGTAATGCATGATAATCACTATGTTCTATTTTTTGATGCATTACTAGATCATTTTTATATTATTAGTTCACAACAAGAGATGGATGATGTTCCATACTTTTTGGAGTATGAACATGATAATGGTTGTGACTGGAAGAGCATGGGTAGTGATAATTGCAATTTCATTTTTCATCCCAGGAGTATTTGTATATGTTGGCAACAAGACGATCATGACACTTTCAAGTGGTAGGTTACATTTGTGAATGAAAATCAGAACTTTGACTCAGGAGGGTTTTGATTTTTCTTTGGTGGCCCGGGGCCACCAAGTAAAGTCTTAATCTTGTAAGACATTTGAAAATAGTTTCCTTTTCTATTGTTTGTTTCCTTTCTGATTTCCCTAGTTCATTTGCCAATTTTTGAGGAGGTTCCCTGTCAATTTTTATCTAGTAGGTGGTCTTATACCTCCAAAAATTTTGAATTCTTGAATGGGCACAAGTTACCCATCATCTCCAAATAGAGCCACTATTAGGCCATTTTCCTGTCATAGCCAAAATCTAATGAAAATGGTATATTCCTACTAAAACCCTAATAAAATTTCCATTACCACCTGCAAGGTTGTTTTTATCAGTGAAGAAGATGTGTAAGGTCTTATGGCCTGCGAGCTTAACCATGGATAGTCCAAGATGTATACAAGTTCCACTCTAGATTGCATGGCCTAATGTGCAAAAACCCTAAGGGAGTTTCCTTGTCCTGCTGAAATATAGTTTTGATCTATGAAGAAGATTTATGATGTTTCATGGCTTGTGCCATTACCTTTGGTTTGTTTAGGGTGTCATCAAACTCCAGTCAAGATTGCATGTGATCAAGTGTTCAAACCACTAAGAAATTGCAATTTTAAGGTCTGAGAAATAGATTTTATCCATGTCCTAGGGATTCATGAAATTGTTTAAATCCAAAAACCCTAGATAGGTTTATTTCATCATTATCTTTTCAAGCCACTTAGATCCCCTTTCTACACATGTCTTATTTCCTAGTTTGGGTAGTTTATTCTATTTAGCAACTCTGTGACTAAGGTGATCTCGTGTTCTCTTAATTTTGGTAGTTAGGCACTAAACATTCAATGAACTGGTGAACACGGTTATCTCTTGATCTTCAAATGAAACAACTAAGTCATGAAACATCTAACGAATCAACAAGGACCATAGGATGATAGCAAGATCAATGGTTAGCATGTAATCATGAGATATAACTGGGGTTGAGTGAAAGAGATGGTGAATTGGCAAATAAAGGTTATCTCATGTTCTCCAGATGTAACACGGTTAAGAAAGGATTATGAGATTATGCAAATGCATCATTTGCATAATCTCTAGACCAAACCATGATTAAGGTTAACATTCAATGATCAAGAGAAATTCTTTAGTTGCATTTTCACTAAATGAATTAGGGTTAAGGTTCTTACCATGGTTAAAAGATAAAGGTTGTGTAGGTCAAGGTTGATTGAACGGTGGTCATGATGCCACTAAGAAAGAGTGTTAGAAAGATATTCATCACACTTTTATAATAGTTGTCTGATCTTCCAGCAGGTAATGATAGATGATATGGTGGGTCTGATGCCAGGTGTTGCTAATATGTTGGATTTTTATTGGTCACAAAGGATTTTAACATGGAGGTTGTCAGTGAGGCCAAGGGTTTCAGTGTGTTAAAGGGACACCAAATGCTAGTCAATATAATAGCTGTCACATAGCCACCAAGGGGACATGCTTGTTGTTTAGCCTTTGCACTTATGTGACATGGTGATGCATGTCCAAGATGATGTCACATGGCTATGGGGTCATAGTTTTATTAAAGAGTAAAGAACAAAATGATCTAACGATGGTCATGATGCCACTAGGGAAAAGTGAACAAAAGATATTCATCACATTTTTGTGATGACCATCTGATGGAAAGTCTGATGAAGAAAGTGGGTCCACTGCCAAGTCATGTTGAGGTATTCATTCCTAATTTGTTGTCAAGATAGAGAATGTGGCTAGATATTTTAAAAGGTTTAAGTGAATGTTGTCATTTAATGAGAACCATCCAATGTGCCGTGAAAGGGTAGAGATTGACAATCTTGTTTTAAAAATCTCTAATTGACCATTGCCACCAAAAATTTAAAATATTTAAGGGTTTTCTATGAGTAAAGGACTGGTTATTTATTTCTTGGGTGAACAATCTACTCGATTTGATCTTGTATACTATCATAGTATGGTCCAGAAATGATGCTTGTTTGCAGAGGATGTCCATGTCGTAAGAAATAAGTGAAGCAATCACTAAATTTATTATGCATATGAAGTGAATAGAGGCCTAAAATGATGAAATTTCTAGTCTCTAGTGTACCAGTTAGGATTTTGGCCATAAGTGAAGATTAATTTGGACTTGATTGCTTTGGGTTGCTTGGTATGTCATTTTTGCAGTAAATTTATTGATCATTTGGTTGGTATGGTTGTTGAAAACCCTAGCTCTATCCTAGCTATCTGATGCTTATTGTATCCTTTCAGGGATCCCAAGATAGCTAGTGATTATATATAGCAATCTAATATATTTTTCAAAGGATGGTGAAATTGGTAACTCAATAGAGAGAGATTGGATTTAGGGTTTGGTTCTAGCATTTTGTAATTTTCAATGTATTGATACTGAAAATTTAATGAGAATACACTTGAATTCCATCTTAGATTTGTGAATGTGTTCCTATTTTAATCTTGGATTCTTATATGTTAATGTTGCAAAGCAGGTTAATGTATGATTTATAAAGTAAATTGTGAGATTATCTTTGAGTTCCTTCCAAAGTTGGGATTAAATCCTTAAAGATAGTTTTCAGAGAATTCATGGTTTAGTGAGAATCTAATGTCCAAGTGTGAGAGTGATAGGAGTAATAGGAAAAGCACTTATTCTAGATTTGAGTTTATTTGAATTAAGTTTTCTATTGAGGTATATTGTATTTGAATCTTTGCCCTAGGATAAGACACTGATCTATTCTCAGGAAGTAGCTCTTCATCATTAACCAATTTATAAATGATAAAATCTTTAAACTAATGTGTCAAGGATATTAATACTTAATATTTACTAAGTCCTTGAAGAAGTGAATCAAAGGTATACCCGACTGAGCATTAAAGCTCAAAGTGTAGGAGGATCACTCTCTTCATCCTTGTTAATTGGCCCTTTTTCTTGTCATATTTGGAGTGGTTACTGAGAGTCAATGACATTAATTTGTCAATTGAATTATAAATCTGACAGTGTGGGAAAAAGGAACCAACACATCCTCAAGACTCTCAAAATTGATACTATGGCATTTTGGATGACATACTTGAGTCTAACTTCAATTCCTTCAAATTAGTTCTATTCATTGTCAAATGGTACAAGCTATGACTTAATCAAAATGATCCTGATAGAATTTATATTGAAAATTATAATGGATTTAAAATGGTTAATACAAGGTCCTTTAAGCTTGTTGGAGATGAGCCCTATGTTATTCCAAGCCAATGTGAGAAGGTCTTTTACTTAGAGGTTCCAAATAAATCAGGTTGGTCATTTGTTGTTAGACATGATACAAGAGAAATCCAAGTAAAGTGCAATGTGACCAAAGAAGAAGATTTCAAAGAAGTAGAAGATGATGTATATGATGATCGTGATCGACATTTAGTCGATGATGTTCATGAAAGAAATGTTCATGAAAAAGAAGACCTAAATGATGATGATGATGATGATGATGGTGATGGTGATGGTGATGGTGATGGTGATGGTGATGGTGATGGTGATGGTGATGATGATGGTGATGGTGATGGTGATGGTGATGGTGATGGTGATGTTGATGCTGATGCTGATGCTGATGCTGATGCTGATGATGATGATGATGATGATGATGATGATGATGATGATGATGATGATGATGATGATGATGATGATGATGATGATGATGATGATGATGATGATGATGATGATGATGATGATGATGATGGTGATGGTGATGGTGATGATGATCATGATGATTATGTTGTTGATGATGACATTGATGATGATGATGATGACAGTGATGATGATGATGAGGATGATGATGATGATGATGATGATGATGATGATGATGATGATGATGATGATGATGATGATGATGATGATGATGATGATTTTGATGAAAAGAAGATCAATGACATGAATGATATATTGACTCCATATTATATTTTGTGTTGAAAATAACTGTGGAATTCTAATGACCTAAAGGAACAAGATTTCTTATGTTGAAAAGATTTAAAATTATCAAATGATTTTTTTGAAAATATGTTTGCGAACTTCAACTCTAAGTGCATACACCCTCTTTATGCATTCATCCTACCCTATCTACACTTTCATGTCATTTAATATCATAGCAATGCACACTTTCATGCTATTTAATAGCATAGCTTATGAAGATACATATGTGATTTATGATACACTTACACTAATTTTGATTTTCTAATTCCTTAATTCATAAATTTTTAAATTAATATTTTTTTTGTAGAAGGATACCATGGTTTAGTATAATTAAACTTTTCTAAAATTCATCTTCCCAATATTTGTGGGCATGATTTATTCTTCTTCAATGTTGTCTTTATAGTACAAAAGGTTACTCTCTGAGCCCATGATTAGTTGTTTTTAGAGAATTTATATGGTCACATAATAAATAAAAAATGGAGGCTTCAAGGTTCAAGGAGGGAAAAAGTACAAAACATCTTGTACTTATTTGGAGAAAATTGAATGTTTGAAAAATTAAGAGAGAAAATCAAATTCTTGTTTTCAAGAAAAGACAATCAAATTTTCAAATAAGACAAAATTATTTTAGTAAATATTTAGATAATATTAAATGAATATTGATAAGATTTATATGGTCATCCATGTATCATTTCTATGATATTTAGATATGTTATATCCCACTTAAAGTAATTAGATTTTATGTTCTTTATTTTTTCAAATTAAACTATAATGTTGAATTTATGGGAGAACATATAGGAAAAAAATAGTAAAATAATTGAATTAAATAAAACAATTTTGAAAATATTATTATTCTAGCCCAAATTACTCTTTTATAAGAATTATGGAATTTTTTAGGGAGTATATATGTTGACTTACGTGGTGGTTTATCTCTTTGAGCTTTTATATTTGGTCTTTGTGCTAGAGTTCTGCTTGTTTCATTTGATTTAAAAGTTATAATATATACTATCTATCATATAGACTATCCATAAACATGTTACCATATGTCACCATCTACCATTTTTTTGTTGGCAAGTTGACTAAACTATTGTATATGACTAGATTTAGTGTTTACATTATGGCAACAAAGTCATATAGTGTTTTGGAGTGAGCGCACATTATCAAAAGATCAGAATTTGGTTAAGTATAGAAGATTGGATAGTTAATAAAGCACCAATAGATCAGAGCATCAACACACATGTGTACGACAGAGTTATGGTATGCACCCTAAAAGATAAATTGGTAAGAGTGTATTCATGCTAAGTCTAAGAGCGCATGATCCAAAGATACAGCATGGTGAAGATACAAACAATTGAAGTAGCATAGACAATGAATGCCAGAAGATAATAGAGTATGTAGCCAATTGTTATTAATTTGATTAGTGGTGATATTATAATTTTGTAAAGGCTATGCACTTATTGTAATTAAGTTTTAGACATGTAATTATGTTTTTTTGTAAACACGCTTGAGCCAATTCACTTGGAAGCATTATATGTAATCGGTTATAGGTTGGCCTAGCTAATTATTTTGTTAATCACATATAAATATTAGATGCACCCTTGTAATAAGATATGGAAGTTGATAGAGACATGAGATAAGAAGAGAAAAAGTGTGCAAAGAGAAGTTAAGATGTATTAGAGCTTTGCAATAGGTTAAAGCATTAGCGCATCAAAGGAATTGATCAGACAAGAAGTGTCACAACACTAGTTCATCCAGTATATATAGTGTATATATGAGATTAGAAGGTTGTAGCCTTCACCAATTGAGTAGTGATCTCTAGGACAGGGTTTCCCCACCCCTAACAGGGTTATTATAAAAGACTCTAAACAGGGTTCAACCCTTGACAAGGTCACTGTACTAAAATCATTGTAAAGAACAACTCCTAACAGGGTTGCAGATCTTCTAACAAGGATCACAAGACACTAGTACAACTCTTAGTGGGTGTCAATTCCCATTGGATTTTTCACCTATTTTGGTTTCCCCATAACCATATTGGTGTTATGTGTTGTTTTTATGTATCTTGTCTATGTTGATGTTCATTTCAGTACTGAAGCATTCAAGTTAAGTTTCAAGAGTAAAGAAAAATATTAAATATAGTGAACTCTCATTCACCCCCCCCCCCTCTCAGTGTTCCCATTCCTAAAAATTGGTATCAGAGCTCTGGTCCTTTGAAGATAATTTTAACCACTTGAGGAGATCAATGGGTTCAAAAGAAGCAAAACATCTGAAGAAGAATCTTATGGCAGCTCTTGAAGACCTTGATAGATCTGAAAAAGAAGTTGAAGAACTGAAATTGAAAGTTAGTAGTGCACAAGTATTCATCAAGTAACTGAAACAAGATTTGAAGGATTGTACAAACAATGATTTGGGAAAAATGGTTAAGAAGCTTAAAGGAGATACCAGCGACATTGGATTCAATTAAGCAAAAAATTAGATTGACAACATGTGAGCAAGAATAAAAGCACTAGAAGACACCACAAATGCCAAGAAGACTAAAAATCAGACTAAAGACAATACAGAACCATCTAAAGATGAGTGTAAGCTAGTAGACCAAACTTGCTATGCATGTAACAAGAATGGACATATAGCAAGGAATTGTAAAGAGGTAAGACCTTTCAATGGTTACTGTTATTCATGCAATAAATTTGGTCATAGAGCTATGAATTGTAGAACAAGTTAGGAGAACAAGACTCAGCATAATCAAAGAAATTAGAATCAAACAAATGCAAGACTTTCTCAGAGTATTCTATATTATATATGTAATTATAATGGTCACTCAACTAGACAGTGTAAAATGGTAACCCATATCAATGCACCGAGGAATTTAAGGCCTCCAGTTATTTGTCACTCTTGTAACAAGGCTGGACACATCTCAAAGTTTTGTAGATCAAGAATGAAAAGTCAAGAAAGCCCTAAAAAGCCAGAAGAATCAATATTAGATACTGAAGGAGAAGTCAAGTTTATGAAAGTAGTAGAATATGCAAGATTGATTTGGTCAGAGGCAAAAAAGGATAAGGTTGATGAGTATGTATTGGATGTATCCATAGTGGATGCACCCTCTACATCTGGATGAATGACCCTCAGGGTCATAGGGGGTGCTAATTTAGCTCTAGACCCCTATGCGGCTGGTATACTCACCCTTAGAGTATGCACCTTTGGATTTAACCTTTTGGAGATTATTTAAGGCTATGTGAAAGAGTGCACTACCTAATCTATTGTAGAATGGAAGTTGGAAATTCTTAGTCAAATTCTGGTTTATGTGGCAAGCATTAATGGTGAAATTTTCACCTTAAAGTACACAGAGACATGCAGATCACTCATTGCATTTGAGCTAGAGTGATTGGAGATCACAGAAGCCCTAGAAGTTTATTGTGAAGTATTGAAGCTTGATTCACCAGTGAAAGAATGTGTTTGATCAATTGCAAATCCCTAATCCATCATGACAATTCAGAAGTTCTTGGAAACCTATTTGAAGTGATAAACAAGTAAGTTATGGCTACACCTATTATGTTTGATGTTGCAGAGAGGAAAATATATGTTTTCAAGAGGCATCCCTTTAAGTTTTCCCTAGATGACTTAGAAGGTGCATTCTCTAGGACCCCTATGGGTGTAATGCATGTTGAAGACATCCGTGCATACATTTACTATTAAAAGGAACCAATAGGACTTGACCGAATAAGAGCACACATTGAGACTATGATGAAACCTGATAAATTATTCTTAGATGAGTTATCTCATTCAGAAAACCATCCCATGGTTGAATATGCTATGACATATGATTTTTATGAGTCTAAATGGATAAAGATATTGCTTAGTAGGATTCATGATGACCTATTCTGGATAGGTGAAGTACCAGTGAGAATCACAGGAGACCTCGATCATGAAATCACAAGCCTTTCAAGGATAGACATCATTATTCCAATGGGTAAGGATGTAAGAAAACTAATTCAATAAGAATGTAAGTCAAGAAGTGATAGGTGTGGAATGACAATTAAGCCTATAGGGGATAAAGACATCAAATTCATGTCTATGATATTGGGTTATAGGTTTCAGCACACCAACTACGTGAATAGTGTGTCTGCGGCCACTATTCTTGTAGCAATAAGACTTGTTAAAGAAAATGGTGAGTTCAATCCATGTGAGATCTTGTGCACATAGTTGATTGATAATATTAGAGCCATCAAGAATGATAAGACCAAAATATTCAGGTTTGGGTCTTTGATTATCTACATGTACTTCCACAAACTTGGAAAGATCTTAGACTTGTATTTAGACAAGATTTTACCTACAATGCCACAAATATCTCTTAAGGCATCTACTGAGAGTATATTGAAAGACTACATGGAGTTGGAATTAAATATATTTAGGATGAGAATGCGAATGAGGTACAAAATATGAGAGATTATTATTGAAAAATATAGACAATATATGCTTTATGGTAGAAACTGATATAACATGTATGGAAGTAGTTGAACCTAGAACAAAGTGGATCCATCCACTTGGTTATGAGGTAGAGGAACCAATTTTGGAAGCATATGCACAAGTACTACTTTCAGTACCTAAGGACCCTAATGAGCCTAGGTGGGGTACTTATGAAGAGAAGACAAGAGAAGTTCATGTAGTTCTAAATAGCGCAACAACTAAGAGGAAAGCCTCTAAAATTACATGTAAAATACTCATAATTCATGGTGTAACATAGGCATATCTTGATAAAGAAAGAGAAAAAAATATAGAGTTCAAAAATATCTAAGGGATCTTAGGGACAATTTCCTCATTTTTACTATCAAGTGTATCATCTAAAGAAGCCACATACTTATCACTCCTACTCATTTCTTGGACCTTTATTAAAGAAACACCATTTACCCAATCCAAGGCCTTGACCTTGTGCTCTTCTATTCTCATCATTTCCAAAAGTGGAACTTTGACAATTATTTGTGAAAGAAATTTAGTCATATCAATGGGAACATATGTATGGTTACCCATGACTGCCTTTATTTCAGTGGTATCTTTATCCTCCTTCTAGACAGTCAAGTGAGATTTATCCTTTTGCACAAATTCATCTTCCTTCTAAGGTATGGGAACAACTACTTCTAATGTTTTTATTTTACCCTTAGGTATTGCCATAGACCCACCCTTCTTTTTTATTTTGACCTAACTGACAACACCAGCACCCTTTTCCTTTTTCTCAGGTTGTTGTGCACTCCTTTCTAAATTCTTGATAAACATGCTACCAGGTTAACTAGCTATGCTTCCAATTGTCCTGCTTATCAAATTGTAATTACTCCTAGCTTGAGTGACCATGTCTATAGTGATTTGCGCAAGTTCCTCATCAAAGGGTCTCCTTAGGGAAACATGTTCCTCACACTTCACTACACTACATCCAACATCATCAAAATCTTCCTCCTCATCATCAGTAGAGTCAACCTCATCCCATGCATGTAAAGAAGTCATTGCACAACCACTCTTATCATATTGCTTATCTTGTTCTTGGTTTTCAGATAAATCCAAAGCAATAGCACAATGCTCTGGAATATGAGGAGAATGACAAGTAGCACACCATGGGATATCCTCATTCATGTTAACTAAATTTCTTTGCAAATGATCAAGAATCCTATCATCGGGCCTATCCTTTTTAACAGAAAAATGGGCTTTCCATCCTTCCACTGAGTGTTGTATGGGTAATTCTACATTCTTGGTTTCCTACTAAAATTACTTGAAATAGGTCTGTCATCTTTTGCAACCCCATTGTTTCTTTTTTCATCAGGCTTTAGATCCTCTAAAGCACTTAGAATCTGCTTTAGATTATCCTCCTCTTTTGGCTTAAAATTAGTAGACCTTCCCATGTCTTTCTTATTTTGCACTTAAGGCCTACAATCATCTCTTCTCCCTATTTTTGCTGGTATTCTTCTATTACTTTCTATGTTGATAGCCAACTTGTAAGCCTCCCCAAGATTTCTAGGGTTCTTATTGCTTAAGAGGTAACCCATCTTTGCATCAAAAGTAGTCAAGTATGTCACAAGACACACCCTATCATCTAATCTGATAACTTGCAGGAGCCTATGCATAGCCTTTTGGAATCTTATATTAAATTCAAGGACCTCTTCATTCTGATTCTTCTTTATGTTATTGAATTCATTCAAAATAAAACCGTCATTTGTTTTATCTCCATAATGCTCCTTGAAACAGTTCTTAAATTCATTCCAAGATCCTATACTAGCATGGGGCAATCCTCTAAACCAATCCCTAGCATCCTTGATCAGGATTGTAAAAATAACTTCATTACAACATCATCAGGCTCAACATTATAATCATCTATTATATCCATAAAATTTTTTAGATGTTCCTCACATGTGATGACATTTTTCCTAGTGAACTTTGGAAGCTTCTTTCTAATTTCATCAGGAATTAGATTAGGATAACCAAGAATACCAAAAAAGATAAGTTTTTTGTACCTTTCATGAATAGGAACTCCTTGACATGGGTCCATTCGTTGAGATGTAGATGTCCTTGTGTTTGAACTAGCAAGAATTTTAGCAGCACCCATAATGCCATTTTTTTGAGTTGCAAGGTTACTATGATTTCCACCTTGTCCCAAAAAGGAAGTAGCAACATTTGAAGGTCCTGAGGTATGCTTGAGAAAATCAATCTTCTTCCTTATTTCTATAGCAGTGGCCTCCAATTCTACCTTCTCTAATTCTTTATCTAATATTTCTTTTTCCTTTCATGCCTTCTCAAGGTCTACATCTAATCTCAACCCTTGCTCTAATGTGTTTTCCACCTGAACTTGTTCATTGATTAGAACTCTAATAGCTTTCTATTTTCCTTTATCTCTAGGCCTAGTTATCTCATGTGTTCTCTGCACAATAGGTCATTCCTCTGCTCTTTTAGGCTCTGGGACAAAATTAATTGCCTCCAAATCTAACAACTACCTCTTTTGCTAATTAGCCCTTATCAAGGCTTGTCTTACTCTATCTTATTTATCTTTCTCTCTTTGCTCTTTGATAGAAACTTGTTTCTAGATTTTTCTCTCCAACTCATAGAGTTTTTCAAAGATTTCTTCTGATTTTGGGAGAGTAGTCTCAGATTCATCATCTCCCACTTGAAATTCATCCTCATATTGGTTCAATCCCAAATCAATAGCCTCTTCATAATCTGAAATATTTTCTTCTTGACCAGGCTTGGTTTGAGTTTCTTGTCTTGTATCCTTATTACTTTTCCAAGTATGAGAAACATTTCTTTTCTTCTTTCCTACCCTTTTCTGAGTAGGCCTAGAAGTTCTTGGAAGGCCTTCTTCCAATCTGTCTGTAGGATGCTCCTTTCTCTGAGACCTAGTACCTCTATAACTCATTTTATAAATAATCTACTAACTAGTACTGCTGTAGAGATGTTTGAGTCACCACCCAAAAATATTGGGAATCTTACAATACTATTTCCTCACTAAAAAATATCCAAATGAGCTTGAAAAGACAACGGAAAAGAATAACCCTATTTTTTCCAATGATGACCTACTGATTATTATAAACTCATGTAACAGTTCCCCATCAGAGTTACCATCTTGTTGGTGTTTCAAAACAGCTTATGCTCTAAGGCTGCCAATATACCCTCAGACTTATTTTAGGAGTGGTTAATTCCAAAATGTAATAGGATCTTAGGGTAACTAGACTAACTATAGGGATAAGACTGTCCTCTTCACTTCTGGCTTTGCATAACCAAGGCAGGTGCACCTAACCTAGTGAAAACTATACTTTAGACACCAAAGAATGGGTTTGAATAACAAATTAATAGTAAGAAAGTACTAAATGCTAACCTCACATTCATTGACTCTTCATTACTATTGGGTAACACAACCACACAAACAAAGACCTAAAGCTTAGAAAGGTTATCAATTTTAAGATTTGGAATGTAATAACTTCAATCAATGTATGTTTACAAGAGAAATACTCATTTAGGCCAGTGCCTCATCCATTGGGCAAGATTTCTTAGACACAAAGACACATAGATTTAAGAATATCTAAGAATTCATAGCCATAAATACATTTATCCTAATCTTTACTAACAAAACATCCTTACATAGACAAGGTCAAACTCATATCCCATTTAGAGCATTGTTTAATCCAATCCTAGATCAAAACTCAAGAATGAAGATACATACATAAAAACAATATGTAATGAGCTAGAAAACTCAAAGCTTACTTGACTTGACACAAAGGAGAGATAAGAATTAGATATTTATATTAAGTATGATGAATTCCTTCTATGTATACAATGAATCATAAGACACCCTACTTGCAAACTATAGCTTAGACCTGTAACTTTCTTCTTTTATTAACAAACACTGAATCAAAAACTATTACAAACCTTTGGGACCAGAAACTTGGGACTGATTTTGAACTTTGAAACTTGAACCTCTTCAAAATCAACCATTCAACATTATATAACCCTGGTTACCTTGGAATCCTAAACAAGTTAGGATGTAACAAGCTATGGATAACTAGGGTAAGGGCTAGGGTTTCCACCCACCAAAACAATTCAAAAGGTCAGAATTAAATACATTGGAGGGAAAACCAAGCAAGCTTGAGTGATCAAACCTAAAAATTAGTCTTCATTTATGGTAATTCTTCTAGAACTATACTAAAGACCATCAATCTACCTTGTTTGTCAATCTGATTAGACACCTACAACATTCCTCGAGCAAGTAAACCCATCCGCTCATGATACAAAACTCTCTGCAAATAATCATCAAACCCTTTGGACAACATAGCAATAGTCGGCACCACCAAACTAATCAAATCACACCACTAAAACATTAAAAACTAGTCCTTTCTATCACTGAGAAACCCTCTCAAAAATTTGAATTCAAACTACAATGATTACATCCATGGTGCTAGCAGAAAATTGGTGGTCATAATTCAAATCTGGATCAACTTTAAGTTGTGACCATTCGATCTTTTTCTTTTGCGGGCTTTATGACTTAACTCATTAGATAGCCCTGTGTTTACTCCTAGAAAACATGTGACAAAGCATTTTCTATTTTTAGAATAAAATCTTAACCCATCATTTAACTCTGTCATTCAGTGAACAAAGAAAATGAACTTACCCTGGTCACATTTGGTGAACTGGCGACTGAAGGGTTTCACCAGTTCACAGAACACTTTTTCTCTCTGCCCGTTTATTTAGCGATTATGTGAACACTTGTTCACCAGATCACCAAAACATTTAGAGCACTACCACCTTTCTTCATGAATGAGTGAAGCCCTTGAAAATTTGTCAGGCTGCTAAACATTTTGTCAGAACCTTCAAAAGACCAAGATTCACCCATGGGCCCACTTATAAGAAGATCAGCAGTCATCTCAACTTCACATAGAGCTAGAAGATTCCATTAGATTATACATCTATCACCGATCAATAATCTTATCTTTTTTCTATAGGTCCTTTGATAGGATATGAAACCAATGGTTGTCTCATGTTCTAGTGTTCCAGAATAAACCCTTCAGATCAAACACCGACCGTCGATGCTCTGCAATTGTCAGAACCCACTGAACTTCAAAAAACTTGGCTCCACTAACAACATGTCCAGTCATTATTATGTGTTCCAATGAGAAGACACTGACTACACACACCTAGTAGGTGGACCCGCTATATTGAAAAGCTACATCACGAAGCAGCATGAATGGTTGTCACAAGATCACCAGCCTCCGACACATCCTTTGTGAGGTCACACCCACTGTTAGATCAAGATGGTATCAGAGAGCTTGGGCCCAGGAAGATTTTAGCTAAAAAAATTAGGAAATACTAAGGCACACAGCTTAGGAGAGGATAAAGCCGCTGGAGTCCAAACTTAGGAAAAATTAACTAGGGAGACTTAGGCATAGCAGAAAATATTTAAAGGGGTCTGAAAATAAAACCTCAATTGCAAGATCACAAAACATGAAAAAGGCTCATGTGATCATGTGACAATGCAGTCAATAATTAACACGTGCTATTTAGGGCTTTAGTGGCTTGAAAAAGTAACACAAAATTAGAACAGGGCCAGGGCACACTAGGGTTTTTTCTTAGTAACAACTAGAAATTCAAAATTTTCTCCTAGGGTTCTCAAACCAAAGACAAGGAAAAAAGATGCAGAGGCCAGGAAAAAGGGTATGCAACCATGAAAATTTTATAAGTGCTAATAGTGGCTCATACTCAAGGACGTGTATCTCCTGCAGATACAATGAGCAAGCTAGAATCTCTTGAAAGAGCAGACCAACTCAAAATTTTGACCCAAAAAGAAAAAATAGATGACTAAACAAGGGAAAACCTAAACTACTGCTCATGGAAAAGATACTTCAGGAGAAGTAAAACTTTAGGAATTGTCCATGAACAGGTAATTCCAAAGTACCACTAGTTAAATATTTTAGGACATAAGAATCTTTCCCCCATTTTCTTTCAATAAGATAAGGGCCCAACCAAATTGGATAAAAATTTCCATGCTTCCCCTTATCTTCCAATCTTTCATTCCACATCAGGACAAGGTCATCAACTTCAAAACTCCTTTGAGTAGCCCTCCTATCAAACAAATTCTTACATTGCCTCTGCAATGCTTCATTTCATTCATGTGCATCTCTCCTTACCTCTTCCAACAGGATCAACTCATCCATTCTTACTCTCATCTCATCATTCAAATCCTCATCATATGCTTGGATAAACTTATACATATGCAATAAATTATTTTGAGGCAATCTAGCACTTATTCCATATACCAAATCAAATGGAGCACAACCTATGGCCTTCTTTACAGTCACCCTATCATCCCATAGTGCTAACCATAACTTTGAGTCCCGGGCTTTCTTATTTTTGTCCAACACTCTCTTGAGAATCTTAATCAGACTTTTGTTATTGGACTTATCCTGGCCAGTTCCTTGTGGATAATATGGGGAAGAAAATGAAATGTGTATCCCATATTGCTAGAAAAAATCACTAAATTCCTGTGATCTAAAGCACATTGCATTATCAACCACAATTACCTCTAGGCAACCAAACCTGGTAAGGATGTTCTACATCATAAAATCTGCTACCACTTTACTAGTAGCCTTTCTAGTAGGGATAGCTTCAACCCACTTGGTAAAATAGTTTGTTGCCACTAGTATGTAAGAATGTCCACCACTAGACTTGTTTGGAATTTCTCCAATAAAATCTATACCCCACTTTTGGAAAGGAGCCTGAACTACAATAGGTTGAAGTGGCAAATTTCCATTAAACTTTAACTTTCCAGCAAATCTCTGACATGCATCACATTTTCTTACAAACTGATGTGTATCCTTAAAAACTATAGGCCACCAAAATCCAGACCTAAGGACCTTGTGAGCTATGGTCTTTTCCATATAGTGTCCTCCACAAACACCTTGGTGCATTTCCTTTAATAGAGCTTTAGATCTCTCATGGTCTATGCACTTTAGCAATACTCCTTCATTGCTTCTCCACCACAACTTACCATGTATAATGGAATACCTTTCAGATTGCAACTTGATAGTTCTCCTATTTTCACCCATCTTAGGGGGGAGGATCAATTTCTACAAGTAACCAATAACATCTTTGTACCAGTCATAATAATCCATATCACAAACATATGGCCTTTGTTCTTCTTCTAACACATTTACATGATTTGCAATTAAATTGCTTTGTGCCATTAATTTTTCAAGACCTAAGCCTCTTACCAACTTTGTAATCTGGATATCAACATTAAATTCCTAGATCCTATTGATCCATCTACATCTTTTCCCTGAAACTTCTTGTTGCACCAATATATCCTTAACTACAACACTAGGAACATAAGCAATCACCTTAGCTCCCATAAGGTAACATCTAAAAGCCTTGACTACTTTAACTAAGGCATAAGCCCGTTTCTCAGTAATATCATATTTCAATTCTACTGCTTGTAGGGATTTGCTAAAAAATGATATAAGTTGTTCATATCCATCTAAATTCTTCTGCAATAAAACTATTACAACTGTATGACAAGAAGCAAAAGAAAATATCTACATGGGCTTACCATAATCAGGTGTCCTCAAAACTAGAGCATCCTTGATGACCCTTTTGATACTTTTGAAAGATTCATCTTCTTCTTCACTCCATTCAATATTTTCCTCTTTTTTCAACATCCTAGAGATAGGGATACTGATTTCTATGAAATTTGTAACAAATCTCCTTAGAAAATTTACTTGTCCAAAGAAAGACTATATTCCTTTAACATTTCTAGATGGTGAAAGCTTATCTATAGCCATAACCCTTTCAGGGTCAATTCTCACTCCATCCTTGGACACAATATTCCCTAAGAGCTTTCCTTCCAAAACACCAAAGGAACACTTCTTTGGATTCAAAGAAATCCCATACTCCAAGGCCCTAATAAAATTTTTCTCAAGATGTTCATAGTGCTGACTTTCCTTATATGAATATGCTATGAGGTCTGTTAGGCCATTTTTCTGTCATAGAAAAAATCCTTTAAAATGGCCTCCTCCCTAAAAATGTTTCATGGTTTGTGTCTTGCCCTATGTTCTTCATTGTGTCACCTTGCTCCAGTCCAGATTACACATACTGAATTGCAAAACCCAGAAATATATCCAAGTTTTAAGGTCTGCAGGGAAATAATTTCAAAATCTGCCACAATGTCAAAAACCCATAGTGTTTTTTGAAAATCCATGATGTTTTCAGTCTGTGTGAAAACCTTCATTTTTTTTGACCTCGTGTTTCCTATTTTTGCATGCTTGTCTTCTGGTGTCAAAAACCCTGTGTGTTTTTGACCTCACAGTTTCCTATTTGTTGGCGTTCCCTAACTCCGCAAGTGCAATGAATGGTAGGACCAATCTTCTTGGCATTCAGGCAGATTAAAGTTTAGTTTAATCTTGTGGTTATCATTATACCATTAATGATACATGCTCAACCTTTAATGTAGTGGTATAGTGACAGTTGTTGATTCTCATAGGGAAGGTAGGTGAGTTCATTGACACGTGTGAACAGTTGGTGCTATTTTATTCATCCATGTATTTGCACAATGGCTTGTTATCAGTGGGACTTGGTTTCTAGATGTGTCAGTGGGTCTTGTGTTAGGTGACTTAGTGGTTGTAGTGAATGGTGGTGTGACATGTGGCATCAGGCGGACCTGGGTGGGGTCCGAGGTTTGGCAGTGTGGATAAAGTATTTGGTGACCTGACAAAATCTTCTTCCTGTCATTGGTTCATGTGATATTTTAGTGGCAGTGCTATTATTTGCACAAACTGGTGAAATGTCTTTAGTCACCAATTTGCCAGATGACTTAAGGGGTTATTTTGACATGTACAATCATGTGTTCATTGAATCTAACTGGGGTTTAGACTTTCATTCAGTGACTTCAATTTTCCTTTGTCGCATGTTTGCTAAAAGTAACCTGAGGTGCCTGGATGAGTTAAAGTCATGAACCTGGGAAGATAGGAGGATCTATAGTCAAGACTTAAAGTTGACAAAGATTTGAACTACTAATGTATCACTGGCGCCAAAGAAATAAGAGTTGAGATTCAAATTTGAATTTCTATGTGTTTCCAGCAATAGAGGGTACCTTTTTTTATAGAATTCAATGCAAAAACAACCTTGTTTGGTGAGAAGCGATTGGTTTTCCATTTGCAGTGTGGTCCAAGATGTCTAGTGCTCATTTGTCGAAGCATGTACGTTGCAGTTGTGGCTCAAGGCATGTTGCAGGTGTCCTTTTGAGACTGGTTTTGTGATCCTTTGTACTTGCAGAGAAGTCTTTCATAATTAAGGATCAGTTTAGGATTTCCTCTTTCCTAGATTGGATGTGTTTCCCACCCCTGAATTAAATTCATGATTGTTTCTAGCAGGTTGGGTGGTTGAAATCCTAACTCTAGTCATCCATAGCTTGTTGCAAATTTCCAATATGAATAGGGGGTATAAGTTGTAGACTTTTTGAGTTTGCAGGGGTTCCAATTCTTTTGGTTTTGGTCCTAGATTGTTTATAGTGAAAATTTGAACAAGGAGAGCCTGGATTTAGGGTTTGTTTCCTTTGTGCATTTTGTCATTTGGTAATGTATTGATTCTGCAAGTCTTAGTGAGAATATTTTGGATTCCAATCTCATATTGGTGTATGTCTTTTTGTTTTGCTCTTGAGCTCATATATGTTGATTGCACAAAGTGGGCTAGCATATGGTAAACAAAGATTATTTTGGGGTTATCTTTGAGTTCCTAACAAAGTTAGGATTAAAGTCTTTACGGTAAGTTTAGTAAGTTCATGGCAAGATAAGGATTTGATGTCCTAATATGTGAGTGAGCAGAGTAATAGGAAAAGCACTTACTCTAAGTCTATAAATGTTTGAGTTAAGGTTTCAGGGTGATATAGGTTGTTAAGTGACTCTCTACCCTAGGATAAGGCATTGATCCATTCTCTGGAAGTAGTCCATCATTAGTAATCATACACACATAATTAAATGATAAATATTTCAATCAGGTAGTAAAGGGTACAATTATATATTGTTTAGAGACTCCTTTGAAGAAGTGAGTCAAGGGTACACCCACCTGAGCATTGAGGCTCAAAGTGTAGGAGGATCTCCATGATCCTTGTTAATTGTCCCTCTTCCTTGTAGACCTTGGAGTGGTGATAGAGTCAAAGTTTCATTATAGTTATGCATCAAAGTATAAATCTACAAGTTTTGAAAAAAAAGGGAACAACCAACAAGGTCATCCTAATATACCACTAGAAATTTTTCTATGAAGTCTGCAAAGGCCACATCCATAGCTCTCTGAAAATTAGCTCCTGCATTTGTCAGACTGAAAGGCATTCTAACATAAACATATGTTCCCCAACGGGTAGTAAATGCAGTCTTGAATTGTTCTGATTCCTTGACCATGACCTGATTATATTCAGAGAAACCATCCATCATGGACATTAACTCTGATCCAGTAACCTTCTACAACATATTTTCCATATTAGGCAAACCATAATTGTCCTTCAAAGAATTGACATTCAAGTTCCTAAAATCAACACAACCTAATGTCACCATTCTTTTTCCTGACTGGAACCAAGTTTGACACCCAAGTAGAATGTCTGACAGGTTTGATGATGCCATCATCCATCATCCTTTTGAGTTCATCTTGCATTTTTGGTGCCAAGGTAGGATTCATAGGCCTTAATTTTTTCCTAAAAGGTTTAGTACCTTCCTTCAATGGTATTTCATGCTAGAATATATCCTCTCTATAGGCTTTCAAATCATCATAAGACCATGCAAAGACATGTCTAAATTTTTTGAGAAGATCAATCAGATTATTCCTAGCTCTTTGGGACAAACATTTACCTATATAAACATTTTTAGGTATTTGACTTGTTCCTAAATCTACTTCCTCCAAATCATTTATCTTATCAGCAAATTTAGGAAAAAAAATCCTTTCTTTATCATCAAATGCCCTCTCAAGAGCAACCAATCCCCTCAGGATCCTATTTGATATTAATTGCAAAACTTCCTTGCCAAGAACATTTTATTTTCCATTTCTGATGTCAACATAAGTGCTGAAATCCATCTCCTGACCATCAAAATGAGAATCACACTGCAAAAACCTTAGTATATCCTGATCATCAGAAAATACCTGCCAATTCTCAACATTGTCTGGGATAGAAGGCCTAGACTTGAACTCAATTTTGGATATCCCTACAAAATTAATATCCTCTGGCCTTAATACTATGTTTTCCAATAAGTCAGCCATCCTGTTTTGGCTTCTATCCACCCAATCAATACCAAAGGCACTGAAACCTTGAATTTCATCCAAAACATCATTTCTATATTGTTTCAGCCTTTGATTTTTTGATGCATACCTTGATCTAATCTGAGAAACTATTAACTTAGAATCACCAATCACCCTAAGATGTTTGATTCCATGTTTTGATGCTTGTCTCAAACCAATTAGTAGGGCCTCATATTCAGCAACATTATTTGTGCAAAGGAACAAGAGAGTGAAAGAAAACTTGAAAGTCTTACCACTTGGGAATATCAATAGCACTCATGCTCTGACACCTTCCTTTGAACTTTCTCTATCAAAATATAGGGTCCATAAGACATTACCTTCTACCCTATTATTTTCATCATCAGCTAGAAGGACAGGCTTGACCTTTTCTTGCACTTCTCTCTCCTGAACTTGGAAAGAACCAATGTCAGTGTCAACAAAACAATTCATATTGTCATCTTCATCCTCCTCAATCATATGTGGAGTTCTAGCTTCCCTTGAAAATTTCACACTTTCTCCTTCAATGCTAAAAGTAGCAAAAGACAAGTCACATCGAATACTTCCTCCCATAGAAGCACTCCATTTTCTAGATAATAGCATTCCATACTGAGGAGGAATATCAACTACAAGAACACTCATAGTTAGTTGTTTGTCAAGAAATGATGCTAATTTATAAGGCAAAGCCTTAATGATACCAATAAATAGCACTTCTCTTGAGTCCATAGCTTGGCATCTCCCATGAGGTGAGTCAACCTTTAGTCCCAGTGACTCATGATTTTTGTAGGCATGATAGTGTTTGATGTTCCAGAATCAATCATGCAATTCTTTAGCAATTTGCCATTTATCATAAGGGACAAGAAAAAAGGATCAACTGTCCCTGATGTAGCAATTACAACATTTGCATTCAAAAATATCTGAGGGGTCTTAGAGACAATTTCTTCATTTTTACTATCAAGTGTGTCATCTAAAGAAGCCACATGCTTATCACTCCTACTCATTTCTTGGACCTTTACTGAAGAAGCACCCTTTACCCAATCCAAGGCCTTGACCTTGTGCTCTTCGATTCTCATCATTTCCAAAAGTGGAACTTTGACAGTTATTTGTGAAAGCAATTTAGTCATATCAATGGGAACATATGTATGGTTGCCCATGACTTCCTTTATTTCAGTGGTATCTTTATCCTCCTTTTGGACAGTCAAGTGAGATTTATCCTTTTGCACAAATTCATCTTCCTTCTAAGGTATGGGAATAGCTACTTCTGATGTTTTTATTTTACCCTTAGGTATTACCATAGGCCCACACTTCTTTTTTATTTTGACCTGACTAACAACACCAACACCCTTTTCCTTTTTCTCAAGCTGTTGTGCACTCCTTTCTAAATTCTTGATAAACATGCTACTAGGTTTACTAGTTGTGCTTCCAATTGTCCTGCTTCTCAAATTGTAATTGCTCCTAGCTTGAGTGACCATGTCTATAGTGATTTGTGCAATTTCCTCATCATAGGGTCTCCTTAGGGAAACATGTTCCTCACACTTCACTACACCACATCCAATATCATCAAAATCTTCCTCCTCATCATTAGTAGAGTCAACCTCATCCCATGCATGTGAAGAAGTCATTGCACAACCACTCTTATCATATTGCTTATCTTGTTCTTGGTTTTTAGATAAATCTAGAGCAATAGCACAATGCTCTAGACTATGAGGAGATTAACAAGCAGCACACCATGGGATATCATCATTCATGTTAACTAATTTCTTTGAAAATGATTAGGAATCCTATCATTAGGCCTATCCCTTTTAACTAGAAAAATGGGCTTTCCATCCTTCCACTGAGTGTTGTATGGGTAATTCTGCATTCTTGGTTGCCTGCTAAAATTACTTGAAATAGGCTGGTCATTTGTTGCAACCCTATTGTTTCTTTTTTCATCAAGCTTTAGATCCTCTAAAGCACTTAGAATCTACTTTAGATTATCCTCCTCTTTTCATTTAAAATTAGTAGACCTTCCCAGCTCTTTCTTATTTTGTACTTGAGGCCTACAATCATCTCTTCTCCCTAATTTTCTTGATATTCTTCTATTACTTTCTATGTTGATAGCCAACTTGTAAGCCTCCCCAAGATTTCTAGGGTTCTTATTGCTTAAGAGGTAACCCATCTTTGCATCAAAAGAATTCAAGTATGTCACAAGACACACCCTATCATCTAATCTAATAACTTGCAGGAGCCTATGCATAGCCTTTTGGAATCTTATATTAAATTCAAGGACCTCTTCATTCTAATTCTTCTTTATGTTATTGAATTCATTCAAAATAAACCCTCATTTGTTTTAACTCCATAATGCTCCTTGAAACAGTTCTTATATTCATTCCAAGATCCTATACTAGCATGGGGCTATCCTCTAAACCAATTCCTAGCATCCTCGGTCAGAGACTATAAAAATAACTTCATTACAACATCATCAGGATGAACATTATAATAATCAATTATATCCATAAAATTTTTTAGATGTTCCTCACATGTGATGACATTATTCCCAGTGAACTTTGGGAGCTTCTTTCTAATTTCATTAGGAATTACATTAGGATAACTAGGAATACCAAAAAAGATAAGTTGTTTGTACCTTTCATGAATAGGAACTCCTTGAGGTGGGTCCATTCAATGAGATGTAGATGTCCTTGTGTTTGAACCAACAAGAATTTTAGTAGCACCGAGGATGCCATTTGTCTGAGTTGCAAGGTTACCACGATTTCCATCTTGTCCCAAAAAGGAAGTAGCAACATTTGAAGGTCCTGAGGCATGCTTGAGAAAAAAAATCTTCTTCCTTATTTCTATAGCAGTGGCCTCCAATTCTACCTTCTCTAATTCTTTATCTAATATTTCTTTTTCCTTTCACGCCTTCTCAAGGTCTACATCTAATCTCAACACTTGATCTAATGGGTTTTCCACCTGAAATTGTTCATTGATTTGAACTCCAATAGCTTTCTATTTGCCTTTATCTCTACGCCTAGTTATCTCATGTGTTCTCTAAACAATAGGTTGTTCCTTTGCTCTTTTAGGCTCCGAGACAAAATTAATTGTCTCCAAATCTAACAACTACCTCTTTAGCTGATCATCCCTTATCAGGGCTTGTCTTACTCTATCTTATTTATCTTTCTCTCTTTGCTATCTGATAGCAACTTGTTCTTGGATTTTTCTCTTCAACTCATAGAGCTCTTCAAAGATTTCTTCTGATTCTAGGAGAGTAGTCTCAGATTCATCATCTCCCACTTGAAATTCATCCTCATACTAGTTCGATCCCAAATCAATAGCCTCTTCATATTCTAAAATATTTTCTTCTTAACTAGGCTTGGTTTGAGTTTCTTGTCTGGCCTCCTTTTTACTTTTCCAAGTATGAGAAAAATTTGTTTTCTTCTTTCCTCCCCTTGTCTGGCTAGGCCTAGAAGTGCTTGGAAGGCCTTCTTCCAATCTGTCTTTAGGATGCTCCTTTCTCTGAGACCTAGTACCTCTATAACTCATTTTATAAATAATCTACTAACTAGCATAGTTGCAAAGATGTTTGAGTCACCACCCAAAAATAATGGGAATCTTACAATACTATTTCCTAACTAAAAGTTTCCAAATGAGCTTGACAAGACAAGGGACAAGAATAACCCTATTTTTTCCAATGATGACCTACTGATTATTATAAAATCATGTAACATTTCCCCAATAGAGTTGCCATTTTGTTGGTGTTTCAAAATGGCTTATGCTCGAAGGCTGCCAATATACCCTCAGATAGATTTTAGGAGTGGTTAATTCCAAAATGTAATAGGATCTTAGGGTAACTGGACCAACTATAGGGACAAGACTACCCTCTTCACTTCTGGCTCTACAAAACCAAGGTGGGTGCACCTAACCGAGTGAAAACTATACTTTACACACCAAAGACTAGGTTTGAATAACAGATTGATAGTAAGAATGTACTAAATGCTAAGCTCACATTCATTGACTCTCCATTACTATTGGGTAACACAACCATGCAACCAAAGAATTAAAGCTTAGAAAGGTTATTGATTTTAATATTTGGAATGTAATAACTTCAATCAATGTATGTTAACAAGAGAAATACTCATTTAGGCCAGTGCCTCATCCATTGGGCAAGATTTCTTAGACACAAAGACACACAAATTTGAGAATATTTGAGAATTCCTAGCCATAAATACATTTATCCTAATCTTTACTACTTACAAAACATCCTTACATATACAAGGGCAAACTCATATCCCATTTATAGCATTGTTTAATCCAATCCTAGATCAGAACTCAAGAATGAAGATACATACATAAAAACAATATGTAATGAGCTACAAAACTCAAAGCTTACTTGACTTGACACAAAGGAGAGATAAGAATTAGATATTTATATTAAGTATGATGAATTCCTTCTATGTATACAATGAATCACAAGACATCTTGCTTGCAAACTACAACTTAGACCTGCAACTTTCTTCTTTTATTAACAGACACTGAATCAAAAACTATTATAAACCCTTGGGACTAGAAACTTGGGATTGATTTTGAACTTCAAAACTGGAACCTCTTCAAAATCAACCATTCAACATTATATAACCTTGGTTACCTTGGAATCCTAAACAATTTAGGATGCAACAAGCTATGGATAACTAGGGTAAGGGCTAGGGTTTCCACCCACCAAAACAATTTGAAAGATCATAATTCAATACATTGGAGAGAAAACCAAGCAACCTTGAGTGATAAGACCTAAAAATTAGTCTTCATTTATGGTAATTCTTCTGGAACTATACTGAAGATCATCAATCTACCCTGTTTGTCAATCTTATCAGACACCTACAACATGCCTCGAGCAAGTAAACCCATCCCCTCACAATACAAAACTCTATGCAAATAATTATCAAACCCTCTAGACCACACAACAATAGTTGGCACCACCAAACTAATCAAATCCCACTGCTAAAACATTAAAAACTAGTCCTTTATGTCACTGAGAAACCCTCTCAAAAATTTGAATTCAAACTGCAATGGTTACATCCATGGTGCTAGTAGCAAATCGGTGGTCATAATTCAAATCTGGATCAACTTTAAGTCATGACCATTCTATCTTTTTCTTTCATGGGCTTTATGACTTAACTCATCAGATAACCCTATGTTTACTCCTAGCGAACATGTGACAAAGCATTTTCTATTTGTAGAATAAAATCTTAACCCGCCATTTAACTCTGTGATTCAACAAACAAAGAAAATGAACTTACCCCGGTCATATTTGGTGAACTAGAGATTGAAGGGTTTCACCAGTTCACAGAACACTTTTTCTCTCTGCCCATTTATTTATTAATTACATGAATGCTTGTTTTCTAGATCACCAAAACATTTAGAGCACTACCACCTTTCTTCACGAATGAGCGAAGCCTTAAAAAATTTGTCAGGCCACTAAACATTTTGTTAGAACCTCCAAAAGACCGAGATTCACCCATGGGCTTGGTTATAAGAAGATCAATGGTCATCTCATCTTCACATAGAGCCAAAAGATTCCATCAGATTATATGCTTGTCATTGATCCAAAATCTTATCCCCATTCTATAGGTCCTTTGACAAGATATGAAATCAATGGTTGTCTCATGTTCTGGTGTGTCAGAAAAAACCCTTCAGATCAAATGCCGACCATCGATGCTCTGCAAGTTTCAGAACCCACTGAACCTTGAAAAACTTGGCCCCACTGACAACATGTCCAATCATTATTATGTGGACCAATGAGAAGACACCAACTACGCACACCTAGTAGGTGGACCTGTTGTATTGAAAAGCTACATCACAAAGTAGAATGAATGGTTGTCACAAGATCACCAGCCTCTGACACATCCTTTGCGAAGTCACACCCACCATTAGATTAAGATGGTGTCAGAGAGCCTGGGCCCAGGAAGATTTTAGCCAAAAACATTAGGAAATACTAAGGCATAGGACTTAGGAGATGATAAAGCCACCGGACTCCAAACTTAGGAAAAATTAGTTGGGGAGACTTAGGCATAGCAGAAAATATTTAAAGGGGCCCAAAAATAAAACCTTAGTCACAAGATCACAAAACATGAAAAAGGCTCACACAATCATGTGACAAAGTGGTCAATAATTAGCACATGCGCTATTTAGGGCTTTAGTGGCCTGAAAAAGTAACACAAAATTAGAATAGGGCTAGGGTGTTAGAGTAGTCACCTTTAGGGTTTCGGTATCCTTTTATAAGGATTCCCTCTTTGTATTTTATTCATTCACTTATTGGATCATAATATGAGGCCTCTAGCTTTTTGGCCTCCATAGTTTTTTCTTACTTTCTATTCTTTGCTTCTTCCATATGATAGGGTTATGCATGTAGGTGTTCTTGGGAGATTAGTCTTGCACCTAATCTAACATAGGGCACACTAGGGTTTTTTCTTAGTAATGGCTAGAAATTCAAAATTTTCACCTAGGGTTCTCAAACTAGAGACAAGGAAAAAAGATGTAGAGCTAGGAAAAAGGGTATGCGACCATGAAAATTTTACAGGTGCTAACAGAACACTACACATAATGGACAAGAACTTTGAGTTGATAGCCAAAGAGATAGAGAAAGCCTTTGAGAAAGTTTTTCTAAACAAGCACATGTATCCACCTACTGCTCCCACAACTCAAGTACACTCAAAGGAAGCTAAGGAGTCAAATACCACAAATGTACAAGTTACAGGTCCTTAGGATTCAATGCCTATAGTGGTAGCACATACAAAGGTAGAGAAGTCTATGCCCATGACAAAGACACAAAAATATGATACAATCTTTATTGATAATGTTGAGATTTCAATGGTAGCCACATACATTGAATTGGACAAATTTGAAGAAAATTTTGTAAGCACACAAAATGTTGAAACTCTGTGCGGTGATAATTCACCTAAGACACAAGAAGTGTTAGTAGAGGATATAATAGGTGAAGAAAAAGAGAAAGAAGAAAAAGAGTTTAAAGGAAATGAACCAATAGATGAGCCATCTATTGAGATTCCAATTAGAGTAAAGAAAGAAGTGATGGATAGCACTCCTATCACTCCATTACCCTCAGCATCATTGTTGTCAAGTTTGACACTAGACACCACTAGTTTGGACTCTTGCTGAGAAGAAGACCTAATCAAGATTAGTGTCTTAGCTATGGAAAAAGAAAAAGAGAAATAGGTAATGAGGAACCCTTTATTTTTTGAATCAGTCAACATTTTGAATAGCCTATTAACTTCAGACAAGAAAGTCTCTAAGGTCCATATAGTTGATGATGTTAGCACCATCCTTACAGCCTTCAAAACTAACTTCTCTACCTTAGAAGAATTTGCATCTCAAGTAGCAAAAGAGAAATACATGAAAAAGGGATTGAGTGAACTTGTTAATAACTTTGCACTTGACCTAAGTTCATTAAAGGTTGGTCAAGCATCTTTGAAGGAGTGTTTTGCAAAGGAAGGAAGATTAATGCAGATTGTATGAATCAAGATAAGCTAACTGTTGATCACTATAAGAGAATCCAAGAGGCAAAAGCAATGATTGACAATGTAAGGAAATCAGTAGAAGACCCCTCCACTAATGTGAACATGTGCAACAATGTATACCAAGGGTAGATCGACAACATAGAAAAGGCTGAGAAAGAGATGTCTAAGATAAGGGAAAGACAGACACAATTCAAGAATTCTCTTATGCCTTGTCTAGATATACTAAATCAAAACATCAAGGAGATCGATGCCACTATGGTGACATATGTTTGAGGTCTGAGTACACACTTGGAGAAGATGGAGAAGCTATAATATGCCTTATGTTCCCATCTATAGATTGTTAATGCACTAATTGCATTTTGGAAACAAGAGATCCAGAACCTATAGATTGCTTATCTGGATGTACTTTCTTTGTAAGTACTCATATATACATTTTTGGAGCACCTTTTTCATTAATGTCAAAGGGGGAGTATTGTATATAATATGGAGTCTTATATATATGTAAAGAAGATTCATAGTAAAGAGTATAAGGGAGATATAAGTTAGAGTATGTTAAAGAGTTTTTGTATAAGGGTATAGTTAGTAACTTTGCCATATTATTTTGTTGCCATTAATGACAAAGGGGGAGATTATTGGAAAGTTGACTACACTATTGTATATGACTATATTTAGTGTTTTCATTATGGCAACAAAGTCATATAGTGTTTTGGAGTCAATGCACATTATTAGAAGATCAAAATTTAGTTAAGTATAGAAGACTGGATAGTTAACATAACACTAGTAGATTAGAGCATCAGTGCACATGCATACAACAAAGTTATTGTATACACCCTAGAAAATAAATTGGTAAGAGTGTATTCATGTTAAGTTTAAGAGCACATGATCAAAAGATATAGTATGGAAAAGATACAGATAGTTGAAGTAGCATAGACAGTGAATGCCAAAACAAAATAGAGTATGCAGCCGACTATTGGTAATTTGATTAACGATGATATTATTGTTTTGAAAAGGCTATTAACCTATTTTAATTAAGTTGTATACATGTAATTATGTTTGTTTCTAAACATTCTTGAGCCAATTTAGTTGGAAGCATTGTATGTAAATGGTTATAGGCTGACGTAGTTAATTATTTTGTTAAGCACATATAAATATTAGATGCGCCCTTGTAATAAGAAATGGAAGTTAATAGAGATATGAGATAAGAAGAGTAGAAGTGTGCAAAGAGAAATTAAGATTTATCAAAGCTTTTCAAGAGGTCAAATCATCAGCACATCAAAGGAACTGATCAAACAAGCAGTGTCACAACACCAGTTCATCTAGTAGATATAGTCTGTATCTGAGATCAGAAGGTTGTAGCCTTCACCACTGAAGTAGTGAGCTCTAGGATAGTGTGTCCCCACCCCTAATAGGGTTATTGTAAAAGACTCCTAACAAGGTCTGACCCTTGACAAGGTCACTGTACTAAAAGCATTGTAAAGAACAACTCCTAATAGGGTTACAGATATTCTAACAAGGATCACAAGACACTAGTATAGTTCTTAGTGGGTGTCAATTCTCATAGGGGTTTTTACCTATTTGGGTTTCCTCATAACCATATTGGTGTTATGTGTTGTTTTTATGTATCTTGTCTATGTTGATTAGATCATTTTAGTACTTAAGCATTCAAGTTAAGTTTCAAGAGTAAAGAAAAAGATTAAATATAGTGAACACTGATTCACCCCATCCCCTCTCTCAATGTTCCCATTCCTAATAGTTTTAGTCATTATTCTTATCTCTATTTGGTTCACCCTTTTCTTTAAATCTCGTTCTCTACTACTAGTTTGTTCTTCACAACTTTTACTTGAACATTTCTTCCAACCATGTGAAAAAAAAATTCAAATATTGACATAGTCAAAACAAAAATATGAAGAAAAGTAAATAATAAATGTGCACAATGAACCCCTTCATGATACCATGTGAAGACATGAACAAAATTTCTATATCAAGGGAAAATAAGAGTATGAGCGAACTCTCCTCAAGAAAGCACCATAAATAGCTAGAGTGACTAAATTTAAATGTCTAGATTAGAGGTATTTAAAGACAACAAACAATACAATATATTTTTTTTCTATTTAGTTTTATAACAATAAAAAATTTATTTTCTACAAATACCATCTTCTTGTAAAAAATTCAAATGCCAATATAGCAAAAAATCATAAAAACTAGTCCCTTGAAATAATTTTTTTTATCCATACTGCTTTATAGTTGTTTAGTTTCTTGATCAAGAAATGAAAACAAACTATTGATAATTATTCCTATCAATAAAATCTAATGACACTAAAGATATTTTCCCACTGTAATATCTACTTTCTACCACTTAAAATATAATGACACTAAATATTGTTGGAGATTTGCCAGCAGGCCAGTACTGACTGTATGTTTGTCATTGATGACAACATATGGAAAGTAGTATGCGTGGAAGTCTTATGTAGTAATCCTTTAGTATATGTTTCATGGACATGATATCAGTATGATATCATGGGCGCATAGGTTGAATGTGAGTATAGACAGTTATATAGTAGCTTGTGTTAGCAGTGTTCCTGACAAAGTTACATGTAGTGTTCTGTGTATGGTTGTTTTTATAGTTGTCTTATGGGTATGATCCCTAGGATATATGTTGCAAAAATGTTAGTGATGTTAGGTTCATGGATGCATGGTCTAATGATGAACACAAGTGAAGTTATGCAGTCACTATTCACCAGTAGCAGTTTCCTATGTTTGTTCAGAAGAGCTGACATAGATTTTATTATTTCTTGAGTTGCACCTATCTTGAGGATATGTGCCCTTGGATTTAAGCTTGGAGAAGTGTTATTGATGTTTAGTTAAGAGTGCATAAGTTAATTCATCTTATAGAGAAAGTTCTAGTTGTTTTGGTAGAGCTGACAGTGTGTGGCGTGCATCTATAATTATTTTATTAGACAGGTCCCAGAATGAGTTGCATGCATAATAGAGCTAACAGAATGTTTGTTGGAGTTTATTATGGTTTCTCTAATATGATTTCAAGGGTTCTAATAAGCTGACTTGATTATATCATTTGGAGGAAAGATATTTATAGGTAGTCATTTGTGATTTCTTGAGTGTGGTTCATGGTTGATTAAGCAGAGCAGAGCAGAGTGTGCAAAGTGTTGAGCCATTAGAAGAAGGTCAATGTGACCAAGTAGAATATGTGTGCTATTCATTGGAACTGATCTAGATAGTAGGTCAAAGCGTAGTTCACCAAGATCCAAATATAGTGTGTATATGTTATTCAGAAGGTTGTAGCCTTTGCCCCTTTGAGTAGTGAGATCTTGGATAGTGCATCCTCTCCCCTAATAGAAAAAATTGTAAAAGACTCCTAATAGGGTCCGACCCTTAACTAGGTCTACTATACTTCATATATTGTAAAGCTACTCCTAACAAGGTAAAGGATCTTCTAGCAAGGATCATTATACACTAGTATAGAATATTAGTGGGTATCAAGTCCCACCAGGTTTTTTACCTATTTGGGTTTCCCCATAACCAAAATATTGGTGTTGTGTTCAAGTGTTCTTTCATTGTGTCTATGCTTTATGTTTAAGTATACTTAATTGGATAAAGAATTGAAACTTGTAGATAACTAATTCACCCCCCCCCCCCCTCTCAGTTATCTCTTGGGACTATTCCTAACAAATATATCTATTTCTTGTAATATCAACCAAACAAACTATAAAAAACATGAAATCTAAGCATTCAATCCATTTAGATTGGATTCAAACAAAAATTAATTAACTATCACTATCATAGAGAGAAAACTAGAATTTTCTATGAAATCTACTTTGGAAAATGAGTTCTCCAATTGTCCAACCCCTGTACACACTTCTAAAAATCCTTAAATAGTCCATTTGACTTGGGACAACTACCTATCCCAACCCATAACTCTGTTAGGGAATTTTTGCAACTTTTGGACAAATGTTGTCAAAGTTGCTCCAGCAACTTTGACAACTTTTCAAACTTGTCACCATTTGTTTCTTTGACCCTACATAAGGGTTCTATAAGTACTATAGCCTTACTCTAACCCTATCTAGGCCTCAAAATAGGTATTTTCTACACTCTAGGTTCTATTTTCATATTTGGGCCTATATAGGCATCTAGGCCATTACAAGGGTCTCTTGGACCATGGAGATCATACCACATACACAACTTTAAACCAAACTATAGAAAATAAACCTAAAAAAATGTAACTAATTTAAAAACATCTAAGACCAAGAGTAGGCCTCTCACAAACAAATTTTGAGGGCTCTAACCCATAGATGATCTTGCACCAAAAAGGCTTCTCCAATCCATGGAGAGATGTCTTCAATATGCCTTCTATTTTGTTGGAAATGTAGCCAATTCTATCTATTGGTAGATCTTCAATTGGTGACAATAATAGTTCCATCAAATTAACCATTTTGCTTGACTTCAACAATCACATGATTTTAGAAATATCAATCAAGTTTTGGGAGTTTTAATTTGATCATAATTAATAGGTAATAATTAATCCTTCTACATCCACATTTGAATGACTACATGTTTAAGTGAAATAAAATATAAGAGACACAACTAAAGCAATCAATTAATGGGATAGATAAGCATTTTCCTTTTATTTGAGGCCACCAAATTTAAAGTTGTCTCAATTTAATATGATATAGTAGTTAAAACCTTATTGTTGTGACCCCTTTTCCACCCATTGCCCATTAGTGATGGGACTCCCTCTCTCTCCTAGGATTGGCTCCCTTGTTTTTATGTTCTCATTACCTTGTGGTCAGTACATTCTAGTACTATCTCATAACATTCTAAGATTGAGTTCTGGAATGGCTACACACAAGAGTATCCTTCACAAAGATGAATTCCCACCTCTATGTCCCAGGGCACAATTCTTCAATGAAATCTCACTATGAAGATAGTTAGCCTAAGTTCTCCATTCCCCCCCTAAGCCCATACAACCTTAGCAGGGATGAAGGAATGTGAAACAAAGAATAAGTCCACAGAAGGATAGTAATAAGGAATCCCACCCATAATAAGAGGAATCTCCAATGTATAGTGAAGAAACAAAACACCCCTACATATCTAGAGGCACTGCAAGCACAAGAAAAGCTGAAAGCTGGTCATGGATGCTAAGATGTACCTAGCACACTGAGTCACCATTGAAGAAAGCACCTTAGTGTCTTCCATTAACTTTAGTGAATGATGATGCTCTTGGTATATGATCAACAAACTAAAACATTTAGAGTTGTTTCAAAGTAAAAAACAAGGAATTCAACAAGAGACCAATGGCTCATTTGGAGTATGCATTTAGCACACAACATAGGTAATGAAGATATTATTTTTAAGGATCAATCTATGCATTTAGTAGAAGTTGGAGAATTAGCAATCCGCTAGTGAACATTCACAAAGTGTTCTAGATGAAATTTAGAAGGAAGCATTGATCAAGGAGTGCAGACTAAACAAAAGTGTGGAGATGAAGTCTGAATGGTCTCCTTCATCAAAAAGAATCCATCACTCCTCTCAATTCCCACTCCAATCCCCTCACTAGCGCAAGTCAATGAAGTCAACAAAGGACTTCTAAACAAATAATCCATGAGAAGATGAAAGTCTAGCTTGCATGTTTTCTTGTGTGCACACCAATCCCTATCATGGAATGGCCAAGGAGGAAAAAATCTGACACCCACTAAGAATCCCTCCCGAGACATCTCTCGAGGGTATAAACAAGCCAGTTGTGGAATGTGTGCTAAGGATAAAATATGTAACCACCCCAAAATCCTACTCATTGTCACCTTCAGACGCATTTCTAAATTGGTGAAGGAATAATCCAAGAGGAAGGGATAATCCAAGGTGAACGAATATATTACTTGTGCCAGTCTACACTCTAACACAAAATGAAAATGGTCGGGAATTTTGTTACGTGAAGCACACAAAGGAAATATTGTTGAGCGCATTTTATAATGTTCAATATGAAGCAAGAGTAGTAGAAAATCAATCACATAAGTTGATGTGCACATAGGGAATGATGGGCATTGCACACCCAAACTCGTGAGAAAAATTTTAACGTGCAATTCAAATGTGAAGATTAATCATTTTGAAAATTAGAATAAATCGATTTGAAGCACGATTTCCAAAATTGAAATAATAAAGTATTTTTTATTTTAAGTTTCAATTTTAAAATTGATTAAATATTATTTTATTATTAGTATTTAATTAACTAATGTTCAAAAAAAGGGGGGGAATAAAACTTGAATTAAATCAAGTTGGATTTAGATGAAAAAAACTTAATTAAATATTGATTTTTTATTAATATTTAATTAAAACCAAAATCGATAAAATAAAAAAGAAATAAAAAAAGAAAATTCACAAAATTTGGAAATTGCTTTAAAATATTTTTTATTTTATGTTTTAAAATAAAAAATTGATTAAATATTAATTTTATTAATATTCAATTAATTAACTTCAAAAAATTGGAAAAATAAAAAAATGATAAAATCAAAAAATTGGAAAATCGAGAAGTGGATAAAACTTCTCCCTGAAGAAAAAGCTCTTAAATTGGTAGATTCTAAAAAGTGAGAAGCAAAAATTTAGACAAGTGGCAGAGAATCTCTTCAAAATTTAGAATCTTAAGAGACAAGTAAAGCAGTTTCCCAAATTAGCCTGTAGTCTTTAAAGTAGCTTTTTAGGTTTTACAACTCTATAAGAGAAGGCCTCTCTTATTTTATTCTCACACAATTTGAGAAGAGAAAACATGAGGGAATTCTTGAGAGAAAGAGGAGATTCTTCTTTTTAAAATACGAGAAGTTTCTAGGTAAAGAAAAGGATTATTTCTTGAAGAGTCTGAAGAAATTTGTGAAATTTTTAGATTTTCTTGAGTAAGACAATAAGAGGCACAAATTTCCACGAGGAAAGAGAAAATTCAATGTTGAGAAGGATGGAGAAATTCTAGAAAATTTCTAAATTTTGGGAAGAAATGCTTTTTTTTCTACTTTTTCGTGATCTTATAATTTTATTTTCTATTTTACAGATGGCGGAGCCTAGAGGAACAAGCATCAGTAGGAGGAAATTGATCAAGAATGAATAGAGAAAATTCTACCCAGAGTCCAAAATTTTCTTGAAGTGGATTGAAATGAAGGACACGAATCTTGGGTGCCTCGATTTGAGTGAGTTCTAAAGGAGGATGTTTGGCTACAAAGATCAACACCCAACACACCTGGCTTCCTGGATTGTGAACATCAAACTTGTAGCTATAGCTAGATTCCTTCTTACCTTTCAACATGTTGCATTGATCATAGAATGGGAAAAACATTATCAGTCCACTAATAGAATGATGAAGGACTCAGATGGGAATATCATTGTAGATCTCTCCCATCCATCTATCAATGAGGCATTTGGGATCCCTTCATCTCAGAGATTGGTCTTGAGAAGGAATAAATCCCAGTACAATAAATTTCCCAAGGAGCTTGTGTGCCTAGATTTCCATCAAGAGTACATTAATATAATAATGATGCTCAATAGGATATTTGGCTTACCCCACTCCTACATGTTCAAGGCATGGATGTGGTACTTTTTTCAATAGGTAGTAGAGGAGTTCAATCACATCAATTTGGCTGGGTTGATTAGCGACAACCTTGATGAGCAGTTGGGAAATTTAGAGCATATGAAGAAGTTCTTCATGAGCTCATACCTGATCTATATGCTAGCACAAAATATGAGGTATGAAGGAATAATGTACAAGGGATACCTCAAAAGTGGGAATCCAAGATTAAGGGTCCATAACTATTATCCACAACTACAACTACAAGCCAATGATGACTACACCTGAGTTAATGATGTGTTTGCAATATGCATTGTGAGGACATTGTAGAAGCGATTGCATATGAGATTGTCTTATGAGGAAATAAAGCTAGTGGAGGAATTTGGAACATGGTTCATTTAGTTTCCCACCTTCTATATTTGTTAGGAATAGTCCCAAGAGATAACTGAGAGGGGGGGGGGTGAATCAGTTATCTACAAGTTTCAATTCTTTATCCAATTAAGTATACTTAAACTTTAAGCATAAACACAATGAAATAACACTTGAACACAAAACCAATAATCTGGTTACGGGGAAAACCCAAATAGTTAAAAAATCTTGGTGGGAATTAACACCCACTAATAAAATGAACTAGTGTATAATTTTCCTTGTTAGAAGATCTTAAAACCCTATTAGGAGTTGATCTTTATCATTATTTTAGTATAGTGACCTGGTCAGGTTGGACCCTATTAGGATTATTTTATGATTGACCCTGTTAGGGGTGAGGACACATTGTCCAAGAGCTCACTACTTAAAGGGGTGAAGGCTGCAACCTTCTGAATAATAGATACACACTATATCTAGATCTTGGTGAGCTGCAAGGTAGACCTCTTATCTTGATTAGTTCCAATGAATAGCACACTCTATCTTCTCTGTCACATAGACCTCTTCTTGATGACACAATACTTCACACTCTCTACTCTACTTGAATCTTTCATCTCCATGCCATACTTCTAGTGATCACAAATGACCAACTATAAGTATCTTTCCTCTAAATGATATAATCAAGTTAGCCTATTAGAACCACCTTGAAATCATATTAGAGAAACCATAACACTCTCCAATAACATATCAGTCGGCTCTACTAAGCACGCACCACAAACTGGGACCTGTCCAAATCAATAAGTGTAGATGCACGCTACACACTGTCACCTCTAACAAATTAACTAATACTTTCTCCTTAAGCTGAATTACATCATGAACTCTTAACCAAAAATTCTTAACTCTTGTCTAATCACTAATCTAATCACGCATACTGAAATGATAAGTGCAACTCCTGTACCAATATAATCTATGTCGGCTCTTCTGTATAAACATGGGAAAATACAACTGGTGAATAGCGAATGTATAAATTCACTTCTACTACACATTAGACTCTACGTCCATGAATGTAACAACACTAATATGTCACCATCATATATCCAAACTCTCAAGGCTCCATGATAGCTATACAAACAATCACTCAAAAAACACTTCTTGTAACTCTGTTAGGAACACTGCTGACACAAGCTGCTACATAACTATCTATACTAACAATTAACCTCTGCATCCATGATATCATGCTGATAACATGTCCATGCTACATATACTCAAATCTTATAGCATAAGTCTTCCATGCATTCTACTTACCATATGTTGTCATCAATGACAAACATATAGTCAACATTGGCTTGCTGGAAAATCTCCAACAATCTCCCCCTTTGGAATTGATGGAAAGTTATGGAATGAAAAAACACCACCAATCCAAATGAGCAATTCTTTTATAACATTCTCCATTTCATCAATTGAACTACTTCCATTACTTAATACTAATCCCCCTTGTTGCTATATATTACTCCTCCTTAATTGTGTATGTACTCCCCCTTTAATATTGTTTTTCATGATTATATACTACTCCCCCTTTGACATCAATGGAAAAGGGTGCCAGACATTTAAGTAGTGGTACTACTCCTAAAGTATAGTAGTCAATCATCCATCAGTCACTGAGGATTGATGCTCCTTCCACTTTGTCTAATCAGAATCAAGGAAGGGAATTGCTCCTAGCTTTTCCCTGAGATACTCAAAAGTATCCTTCGATAAAGGCTTTGTGAATATATCTGGTAGTTGTTCCTTTGTACTCACATAATCCAATTTTACTTCTTTCTCTTCCACTTTCTCTCTTAGGAAGTGATACTTAATCTCTATGTGTTTTGTCTTTGCATGCATCACAGGGTTTTTTGACATGGTGATAGTGCTAGTGTTATCATAATGAATAATAATAGGATAATCAATCTGAATTCCAAAAGCCTTTATCATTTTCTTGATCCAAATAACTGTAGAACAATTCAAAGCTACTACACCATTCTCTACTTTTGTTGTTGACTAAGATATACAATTATGCTTCTTGCTTATCCAAGTGACTAGTCTATCACCAAGAAATACTAATCCTCCTAATGTACTCTTTCTATCATCGACGCATCCTACCCAATCTACATTTGTATATACATGAAGCTCAACATTCTCTAAATTAAAATACCATAGACCATAAAATATAGTTCCATTCAAATATATGAATATTTTCTTTACTACCATGAGGTGACTTTGTTTAGGCTGTCCTAAAAATCTTCCAACTATGTCAACTGCATTAGAAATATCAGGTCTAGATTGAGTAATATATATGAGTTTACCAATCATAGACTTGTACAATGTTATGTCTACTACTAGAGAATCATCTTCTTTTGTAAGCTTGCATCCTATTATCATAGGTGTACCCATTGGCTTGCAATCATCAATCTTGAACTTCTTCAATATCTCTTTCACATACTTAGACTGATTAATGAAAATACCTTTCTTTGTCTACTGCACATTTAATCCTAAAAGGTATTTTATAGGTCCAATCATACTCATCTTAAACTTTCTCTGCATCTCCTTAGCAAATTCTGCACTAAGTTTTCCATTATCCCCAAATATAATGTCATCAACCAATATACCTACAAGTAGTAAACATTCAGATGTCTCTCTTATAAATAGATTACAATCTATCACTCCTTTCTTGAATCCAATTTTTGGTAGATATCCATCAACTCTCTCATACCAAGCTCTAGGGGCTTGCTTAAGTCCATAGAGGGATTTCTTCAATCTGCATACCATATCAGACCTATCTAATAAGGTGAATCATTTTGGCTTCTCAATGTATACTTCTTCCTTTAACTCTCCATTCAAGAATGTTGACTTAACATCCATCTGATAAACTTTGAAGTTTTTTAATGTTGCATAAGCTAGAAACAACTTAATAGCTTCTAATCTTCTCCTAGGTGCAAATGTGTCTAAATAATCAATACCTTCTCTTTATGCACATCCCTTACATACTAACCTTTCTTTATTCCTTACTATTGTACCATATTCATTCATCTTGTTTCTGAATGTCTACTTGGTTCCAATAACATTCTTATCACTAGGTCTTGGGACTAGTTCCCAAGTATCATTCTTAATAATATGATCTAGTTCTTCTTTCATAGCATCACACCAATTTGAATCATTACATGCATATTGTTAGTCCATTTTCCTGTCAGTGCAAAATCCTATGAAAATGGCCTGTTCCTTGCAAATGTTTGTCATGTTGTCCTGCCATGCTTGCAAGTCATAGTTTTAATGTGTGAAGAAAATCCATAATGTTTCATGGTGTGTGCCCTTGGCCATGTGTTCTTCATGTTTTCACCTTGCTCTAGTCCAGATCATGTCTCATAAATTGCAAAATTTAGAAAGTTATTAAAGTTTTAAGGTTTGCAGGAAATATTTTTAGAATCTGCCATAGTGTCGAAAACCCACAATGTTTTTGAAAATCCATGATGTTTTCGGTCTGTGTGAAAATTTTTTTTGTTTTCAACCTTATGCCTTCCAAATTTTGTACGCTTATCTTTTGGTGTCAGAAACCTTGTGTGTTTTTTATTTTTTTCATCGAAAACCCTATGTGTTTTCAACCTCATAGTTTCCTATTTGCTGGCATTCCCTAACTGCACAACTGTGATGGATGGTGGGTCCAGGTTTGCAGGCTCTTCCTAATTGGTTGTCACATGGCCACATGTCAGAATTTTCTAACATGTGATCATGTGACCGCTTGCCACCTATCTGCATGGGTCCCAGTTCTTCTTAGTTTCTAGGTGTGGTTAAAGCTCGAACATAATTGGTGGTTGTCATATGTTCACATGGTAAAGATGTATGGTGTTTATCCTTCATGCTTTTGTGACAACCATTCAATTTTCTTGTATGGGCGTGCAGTGGGACCTGTCTACTCAATGGCACTGATTTGTCAATTTTCTATTGGTTGCCTGTGATGAGTTGGATTTCATGTCAGTGGGGCCCGATGTTAGAGATTTAAGATCTACGGTCGGTGTATGATCGCATGGAATATTCTCACCCCATGTGATCATGCACCCACCATTTGATTGGATGCCGATGGGTTTGTTTGCATTGGGTTGTTTGGGCTGAGGTGTCATCACTTGATCTGATGAGTTGGGTGATGATTTGGACTTGTCAGTGGGCTTGGTATTTCTTAGGTGGAATGACAATGCAGAAGAGATCTACGGTTGCCACATGATCATGAGGAATATTCCTCCCCTTTGCAATCATGCGACCACCATCTGATCTTCCCAAAAGGTAAGGCTTTTCACAGCGGTGGATCTAGTGTTAGGTGTTGCAGAGATGGAAGCTTTTCATTAGTTGATGGGTTTGTGACAAGGTATGTGGCAAGGTAAAGGGGGTGAGGTAGTAGTCTTGTTGCCTTGTCACATGATCGCAAGGGCTATCTTTCAGCCATGCGATCATGCGATAAGAGTGTCACATTGGTAGGTAGCAGCTGTGGTTATGCTTGTGGTTGAGGTTCTTGGGTTGTCACATGTTCACATAGCCCATCTCCGTGCTATGCAATCATGCGACAACTATTGTACATCACCATTGTAGAGTTAACTCGAGGTGTCTAGATGGGTTAAAAACATAAAGCCCTTGAAAGTTATAAGATCGATGACCGCGACTTAATGTTAATTTGATTTCAAATGTGGGCCACTGATTCAAGGGTAAAACCATAAAGTAACCATTCAGGTTTAAATTCAAATCTCTGAGAACATTTCCTACGACCAGAAAGGACTAAAATTGATGATAGAAGAGGCCAGAGTTGGTAAAATTGATTTTCTCCACCGCTCCAGTGTGCTCCAGTTTGAATTTTGTAGATTTTTGATTGATTTTCCTATCCTTCTCAGAGATTCTTCTCAAGTGTGAAGATCATCCAGGTCTGATAGGCTGGTGCTAGTTTTCCCTCCAGCGGTTTTTTTTGAAATTTTACTGTGGTTAGCCATTGTAACCCTGGCCCTAGCTGTCCGTAGCTTGTTGCAACCTGTTTTGGGTTTCCAAGGCAGCTAGTGGTATAAATTGTAGAAATTTTGACTTTGTAAGGGTTCTAGCTTCAAAGTTTTGAAGTGTTCCTAGTCCTGGATCCAAGATTGTAACACTTTTGCATTCGGTATTTTGTTGATGATAGAGAAAAAGTTGCAGGTCTAAGCTATAATTTGCAAGGTTGACTCCTCTGGATTGATTGTTTACACTTAAGGATTCTTCATACTTAATACAAGTACATGACTCTTATCTCTCCTTTGTGTCAACTTAGATAGATTCTAAACTTTCTAGTCCTCTGCATATTATTTTATGTATATGTATCCATTCTTGAGTTCTAATCTAGGATTAGATGAAATGATGCTTTAGATGGGACATAGATCTATCTTATTGTCTATGTAAGGATATCTCATAAGTAGTAAAGGGGATTGTAGGTGTGTTTATGGCTTGTAATCTTAGCTATTGTCTGGTGTGTGTAGCATTCATGTTCTAGGAGATATTGCCGAATGGATGAGGCACTGGCCTAAATGATTATCTCTTTATCAACAAATACTGATTGTTGTTGTTATGATCCCAAAAGCATAAGTTAAGAACCATCCTTTTAAGTTTTGAGTATTTGGTTGTATGTGGTTCTACCCATAGTAATGGAGAGTCAATGAATGTGTGGTTAACACTTAGTACTTTCTTACTATCCTATTATCTATTATTCAAACCTAGTTCTTGGTGTATGAAGTATATTTTATACTAGGTTAGGTGCACCCACCTTGGTTTTGTAGAGCTAGAAGTAGAAGAGGGCATATTAAGTCCCTATAGTTGGTCCAGTTGCCTTACAGAGCTTCGACACTTGGAACTAACCATTCCTAATATCAGTCTCAAGGTACATTGGCAGCCTATTAGAGCATAAGCATCATTTTGGACACCAACACATCTTCAACACTTAAAGGTTCAATATGAGATAGTAAACATACCACTTCATTTCCCATTGAAATATTTTCTTTTGATCTTGTTGTGACTTTGTTGCTCTGATCTCCAATGATGTCATCCTTAGAGTGATATCTAGATGTAAACTTTGGAACTTTAGGTGATATTGTCTCATCTTCCTTCTGAGTTTCTTCTTCACTTGTTTTGGGGTCATTGAATAATACATCAATACTGTCAAACATCTCTTCAGTAACTATCTCACTAGTGGAAGGACTGGGTTCTTCTTTAATCATAGGTGCATAGTCATGATATCTTTCTTGAACCATAGAGTTTTCATCAATCAAAAGATGAGTAGTTTCAATGATCTTCTTCAATCCAAAATTAAAACATCTATAAGCTTTTCTTTTAGTAGAGTAACCAAGGAAAATACCTTCATTTCTTCTTCCATCAAACTTGCCTATTGCTTCATCCCTCTTGATGTAGCACTTGCTTCAAAAGATTCTAAAGTATTTCATTGTGGTAACATTACCAAACCATAGCTCATAAGGTGTCCTGTCTGTGCCAGGACTCAATTGTATTCTATTGATGCTATAGACTATTGTATTGACTGCATCTCTCCAATAGGTGTGTGCAAATTTTCCTTCAATCATGATGTTGCACGTTGTATCAAGAATGATCCTATTCCTTCTCTCTGCAATCCCATTCTACTGAGGGGCTCTAGGTGCACTCAACTATCTCTTTATGTCATGTTCTTTGTAGTACTCATAGAATCTTTCAGAGGTGAGTTACCCTCCTCTATCTGATCTTAGACACTTTATCTTTAGTCCAGATTCATTCTCAACCTTAGCTTTGAATATTTTTAACTTCTCAAATTCTTCTAACTTATCTTTCAAGAATGCAACCCACATCATTCTGGAATAATCATCAACAAACAAAATGAAATACCTTTCACCATAGTATGATCTTGTTTGAGCTGGTCCACATAGGTCTTTATGAATTAGATCCAACTTGTTCTCTATTGAATTATTATTTCTTCTAAATGAATTCCTCACATGCTTTCCCATCACACATTCCCTATAATTAATATCAATTGGCTTTGCTATGCTAGGTAGATCTCTTACTTCCTTTACATCGATTATCTTTTCTATGTTATCAAAATTGATATGACATATTCTTTTATGTCATAGCCAACTATCATCTACTTTAGCAAGAAAAAAAACTTGCTTCTGAATTAATCTAAAAAAAATTACCTTTAGTCTTTGAACTTGATGCAATCATTACACGATCCTTGTTGTTAATGATGTACTTGTTGTCTTTTAACTCCAACTGATAACCTTTGTCAAGCAACTACCCAACACTAAGAAGGTTGTGCTGCAAACCATCTACATAAAGAGCATCATCAGTGTTGTTCTTTCCATATAATGTAATATCTCCTCTACCAATGATAGGTTTAGGAGTGTTATCTCCAAATCTAACCACACCACCATTGTATTTGTTGAGATGAACAAATTTGTCTTTATCATCTATCATGTGATGTGAACAACTACTATCTATAATCCAATCTGTCCTTATGTCTTCTTGTGAAATCAATGCTAACTCTTGTTCCTTTTTCTCATCTTTGTGATCCATCTCATCAAACATCTTGTCCATAATAGCAATGAATCCAATTTCATCTTCAAGTCAATCATCATCAAAAAATCCATCACTAGCATAGTAACATTCTTTTTATACTTAGGCTTGTAGTTAGATCTAAATTTCTTAACTCTTGTAGGATACTTACATGCAAAGTGACCAATCTTATTAGATGTGAAAAATTTGAATGGTAACCAACCTTAATACTTTCCTTTTCCTTTTATTTATTTCTTATCAATCATAGCAATAATATCATCTATCTCTCTATCTTCATATTCGTCATCAAAATTACTAGAAGTGTTTGAAGATATCTTAAAATGGATTGATGCTTTAAAGGCCATCTCACTTTTAGGCTCTATCTTCAATCTTGAAATCTCAAATGCTAAAATTTTTCTAATCAAGGTCTCTCTCTTGAAATTTTTTGTAAGCTACATGGTCTGATCAAGGATGTTGATCTAGTTTTCATACTCTAATGTAAGAGTATTCATCAACTTATCCATAATGTCTTCCTCCGAGATCTCTCCACCATTGTTCCTGATTCCAGCAACTGCTTCATTAATCCTTTGGTTGTAAGCTCTGATGTCTTCTTTAGGTAACATCTCTAATACATTGTTTCCTTTCTTCCATTTCTTTCTACACACATTATTTTCTTGTGTATCTCCTTCAAACATGTCTTCTAGGTGCTTCCATATCTTGTAAGCTATGTCTACTTTCTTTATCTCTAAAAAATCACTATCAGATAAGGTGTTGATAAGGGTTTCTTTGGATATTTCATTCTGATGGAACAAATCCTTTTTCTTGCTAGTAGCATCATCCTTTGAAAGATCTTCTAGAGAGGGGATCCTAATTTATTTCATAGCCACTTCAAAAACTTCAAAAGCAATGCACTGCAAATGTGTTACTATTTTGTTCTTCCAATCAAGATAGTTCTCTCCATCAAAGTTAGGACTATATTTTCTAAATAATGCCATCTGATTAACATCAAGCTATTAAAATTTCTCTCTGAGGCACTTGGCTTTGATACCAATTGTTAGGAATAGTCCCAAGAGATAACTAAGAGGGGGGGTGGGGGGTGAATTAGTTATCTACAAGTTTCAATTCTTTATCCAATTAAGTATACTTAAAATTTAAGCATAGACATAATGAAAGAACACTTGAACAAAACACCAATAATTTGGTTATGGGGAAAACCCAAATAGGTAAAAACCTTGGTGGGAATTAACACCCACTAATAAACTAAACTAGTTTATAATGATCCTTGTTAGAAGATCTAACAAACCTGTTAGGAGTTGATATTTACAATGCTTTTAGTATAGTGACATGGTCAAATGTTAGATCTTGTTAGGAGTCTTTTATTATTGACCTTTTTAGGCATGAGGACACACTATCCAAGAGCTCACTGCTCAAAGGGGTGAAGGCTGCAACCTTATGAATAACAAATACACACTATATCTAGATCTTGGTGAACTACGAGGTAGACATACTATCTTGAATAGTTCCAATGAATAGAACACTCTATCTTCTCTATCATATAGACCTCTTCTTGATGACATAATACTTCACAATCTCTGCTCTGCTCTAATCTTTCATCTCCATGCCATACTTCAAGTGATCACAAATGATTGGCTGTAAGTATCTTTCCTCTTTATGATATAATCAATTTGGCCTATTAGAATGACCTTGAAATCATATTATAGAAACAATGATACTCTCCAATAACATCTCAGTCATCTCTACTAAGCATGCAACACAAACTGGGACATATCCAAATCAATAAGTGTAGACACACGTTGCACACTATCATCTCTACCAGATTAACTGATACTTCTCCTCAAGATGAATTACATCATGTGATCTTAACACAACATTCTTAACTCTTCTCCAATCACTAATCCAAGCACACATACCAAAATGAGAGATGCAACTCTTGTACCAATAAAATCTATGTCGGCTCTTCTTGATAAACACATGAAACTACAACTACTGAATAGTGACTGCATAACTTCACTTCTACTACACATTAGCTTCTGGGTCCATGAATGTAACAACACTAATATGTCTCCATCACATATCCAAATGCACAAGGATCCATGATAATTGTACAGAAAATCACTCACAGAACACTACCTGTAACTTTGTTAAGAACACTGCTGACACAAGCTGCTACATAACTGTCTGTACTAACAATTAATCTCTACATCCATGATATCATGCTAATAACATGTCCATGCTACATATACTCAAAGCTTACACCATAATTATTCCATGCATTCTACTTACCATATGTTTCCATTAATGACAAACATACAGTTAGCACTGGCTTGCTGGAAAATCTCCAATAATATCATATTGCATGGATTTTCTGAGTAGTCATTCAAGCATCCACAATACCATACAAATAAAATGATCCTATTCAAAGTCACCCAACAACTGACATCCTATGACAAATTCTTGAAGAAGAAGAAGAAGAAGAAGAAGTTGGGGCTGGAATTCCCACTTTCCATTGGAAGTAATGTAGTTGAAGTCATCCTTGTCTACTAGCAGCTGAGAGGTCATCTAATGGGATGAAATTATTTCATCTACCACTCTATCTAGGAAGGCCAAATTTTGACCCATATAATAATATTAGACTAGTGGTAGGGATGAGGAATCAACACAAAGCTCAACCTGAGGAATTTTGGTCAAATGAGGTTGATGAGAATCAAGCCAGGAAGAGGATGTACTCATGATTACCCTTAAACTTGATCAGGGCATGTAATATTGTCCATGTTCCTGAATGTGCTCCAAAGAGGTTTTAACCTAGATAAGGAAAAGGTCTTTCATCCTTGCGACTGGGAGAGAAAGGAGATTGTGGATCTTGATGGATTGACAAAGCCAGTTGTAGACTTTACAAGGTGGTGGGTAGAACAACAACTTGATAGGATGACTATGCCAAAAGAAGATTGGACCTACAAGTTGTTAGGTCATCTACCACTGGAAGATGAGAGACCAAGGCAACCATATGGAGGAAGAGTAGAAGAAAGAGACATCCCATCAGGGAGTGTTGAGCATAGAAAGAAGAATGATGCAACTCAAGAAATGTATACAAAGAGGAGATTGGATTTTCATGCTGAAGAACCACAAAAAAAGAGATTAAGGTCCAAGAGTACACCATCTTCACCTGGATGGACTCCCAGTGTGTAGGAAATATGAGCATTCACTAGGCACGAACGTGAATAAAGTGAAATAAAAACTCATCAAGGAGAACAATGCATGACTAGGCCAATACAAGATAGATTGAGGATTAATACCAATGAGAGGTTCATGCCAGGAAGGAGCAGGGAATAGGATGTGATAATAGAGATGAGTCTCGGTCTCTTCTTCAAAAAGATAATTGAGGAAGAAATCCCTAGGGTAGAAATAGAGTCCCAAGTAGAAGAGGAGGAGATCCCAACCATAGAGGCACTTGTTCCTAAAGCAATGGCATAAAGTCCTAGAGATAAGGATATTGATACTGGAGTAGTTCAAGGACAAAAATAGTTAGCAATGAAGAGGGGCTGAATACAGATGTTCTAGAGTGGCTGAGGAAGAGAATTCAGTGAATCCAAGAAAAGGAGGCAGACCCTATAGTTGAGTTACAATAGATTCTAGATCAAATTGACCCATTAGGAGAAAAGGGAAAAGCCATGAAGTTCACCAAGGTCATGAGAGGAGAATCTAAATCAAGAATTCTATAGATAGCAACTCCAATAGTCGAGAAGACCAAAGATCAAATTCCTCCCAAGGACTATCACATAACAAAGGTTGATCTTGGCTAGGCCTCTTGAGCACATGTCATGGAGGAATTTGATGATTCAACACAAGATGTCATGGATAAGATAAAGAAGTTGGAAGAAAAAAAATAGAGGAAGACTGGAGAGATCTATCTTACCTCACCTAATTTGAGAAGATTATCTATCTTTCATTATACCAACATCTATTCTAACCAAGTCAGTTGAGGCCATCGACATGATTAGGAGGATTGCATAGGGTGCATAGAATTGGATTAAGGGGATCGAGAATGAGGCCTATATCCATTATGAGGAGTTATTTTATATTCATGGTAAGTCATTGGCCATCCTTTCTTGAATTCATTTCATAGAGGAGACTTGGGAGGATGAGCATATTTATCAGGGTGATTGAATAATTGACTTGCAGGAACTAATGGAAACTCCTAGGAAAATCTTGGTTGACAACAAGGTCATCAGAGAAGGAGCATATGATTTCCCTTAGTGGTATGGTGTAGTTCTCTTGTCAAAGGACATATTTTTCCATTTCACTAAGCACCTAGCTTGATTGAACAAGATAGTTGAGAATATCTGACAGGATCTCTCCAATATGATTGCATCATTGTGGTTACAAAGGTTGGCCAAGGAGGAAATAATGTTGGACAACATGAAGGGGAAATTGGAGGAGTTCTTTATATATAACTCTTTCATAAAGGATAATTTTGAGAACCTCTCTACCTTCATAAGAAACATACACACAACTCAAGATCTATTACCAAAAATAGAGGACAACTTGAAGAGATCAAAGAGATTAGTGGTGGCACTAAAGTTCGGGTAGGAATTAGCATTGAGTGTCAGCATTGATGAGTTAGAGGCCATATTTTGGGTAGATTCTAGGAATTAAAATGTAGAGGTCAAAGGTATATGCATTTAATTCAAATTGGACATACATGTGGTGGCTATTTATGATACCTCACTCTCTTCTTGAGCATGCATGCATTGTGGGCATTTATTACCCACTATGATGGTGGATTATTTTATCATTAGTGTAGATTCCTTTTTTCTGTGCATTAACCCTAATTTGGGCTTATGTGGAAAAATCTAGGCCATCGGTCATTGTTTCAATTTGGGCCATTCCTTGGTTTCAAGGACCTATATAAAGGCCTCTTCTTCTCATTTGTAAGAGAGTGAATTTTGAGATTATTGCTTGTGAGCTATTGAGACAATAGAATTTTCATTGAAGTGTGGTGATCATTTGATGTGTCTTGATGCTTTCTTGGTTTCATAATTCTCTCAATTAGATTAAGTTTAGTAGATAAAGTGGGGCAACCCCACAATAGTGGGTTACACTTTTTTAGACATGCAGATTTTTGCTAAAATGACACATTTTTAATAAAATATGATGGTTTAAGCCTTAACAGGTTCCATTTGAAGGAATTAATTATAAATAGTTAGTTCAAATGCTCTTAGCTGATAAGAAAAACATTTTTATAACATCTATACTCCTCATTCATAACTACAATGGAGTCACTTTCCCACCTATTAAAATGGAAACAAAACACCACTTTGAATTTATCTTTTGGCAGATCAAATGAATCCATTTGATAAATGTATATATGTAGTAAGGTACTACTTAAAAAAATCTATCCAATGGTTATAATGTTAATATATATATATATATATATATATATATATATATATATATATATATATATATATATATATATATATATATATATATATATATATATATATATATATATATATATATATATATATATATATATATATATATATATATATATATATATATATATATATATATATATTATTATGACTTTGTATGTTTAGTTTTACTAAACATAGATATTTCACCATATGTCTACCTCTATGTTTGACTCTCATTGAAAACTAGTAAATGAGAGAAAAAAAAATCTAAAAAATATCTATGACCTAGGTATTTAAGTTATCTTTCTATAAAAAAAAGTAAAAATGAAATTGGACAAATAAACGTCAAGTTATAAGCTATGTATTCAAGGTATGTCAAAATTATGGTTTAGTCAACTTGAAACATTAATAAAATATGAAATAATCATGATAATGTCATCAAACCAATTGCATCCCCTCTCTATGAATGACACAAAACTAAATTTGAAAGAATCACATTGATTTCTATTTTAGGAAAAAATTTATGTTGTATGAAAACAATGTAACTCTTTGAAAATGACATTTTCAGCAACATACCCAGTTTTGTGGGAGAAAGAAAAAACCATTCAAATCAATTCAAAAATAAAAATAAAAAATATATTTAGAATCTATAGAAAATCCTGAAAGACTCTAATTTACTTCATCTTTTGATTTCAAATGGTTTAATGACAATATACATTTGAATCTAAAAGTTTTTTTTCAAAATATAGAGATCAATGTTTGTTAAGGTAAAAAAGTGTAGCCCACTATTGTGGGTTCACCCAATGTTATGATTATTTTTGAGAATATGATGATGTTTTTATGAGTTTCTTTGGTTCATACTTTTTATTTTTTAGTGATTCTAAATCATCATGTAAATTTAGCTTGAACCCCTTTCCATGTGCCTACATTCAATCATTCGTACAAACCTTTGATGATTACACTAGTCTATGTGTAGTTGTAGCTTAACATGGTGAAGAGGAACTTGGTAATTGAAAAAATTATCCATCATAGTACTTCATTTTCTATTGTAACCCTTAGGATTAGATTGGAATCTTTGAACCTAAAAAAACCCTTTTTCATTTCTCCATATTCAAAAAATCCAAAAATAGTACTTCATTGAGAATCTTTTGATAGTACCCATATTCATCATGACATAAAGGATTGAAAAATTAAGGCCCCTTGTGATCATCAACAAATCACACCAACACTGAGCTTATCCACAAGTCGAGGAACCTCGGAAGTTAAAATATGATCTTCTTCAAATCTTAGCATACGCGATACTTTGTTAGAGAGGTAGGATATTTCGGTATTTTGTTCTACTATTTGGTGAGTCATAAAAAACATGTCAAAACTACTCTACTTAATATGATACTCATAAATGCTATGTTGATTGCATTTTCAATGATTAGATATTTTCAAAGATTTCATTTCTTTGTTATCTAGATCATTTTCATTATAATGGTTGGACCCTTTTAAGTAAACGCAATTTCTAGTTGTTTCTAAAATTATAAATGTAGTGTTTATGATGCTTAATTGTTCGTGCTGATTTCATGTATAAATGTTGTGTGATTTTGTCTCCCTTTCTGGAAAGAAGTAATTGACTACAGAGTCAGCCCTATTGTTGAGGATCTTACATAGTAGAAATAAAGGAAAGGTAAGGAGTGAAATAATATACAATGATTATGATGATAACATACTATTCATGCTGTCTATAATGTAATTTTTACCATACATATCATGTAATTTTTAGCTAACTTGTGATAAATGAATTACATGTGCAAGAACTTGAACTATCTTGATGAGGATCTATCATAGTCTCATGGATCGATGGGTATAAGTCAGTACACCCTATAGAATTTTTTTCTTTTCTTTCTTTATTGATGTAGAGCCCTTCTAAATTCCTCTAAGGAACCTAACTCAATCCAATGATTTCAACAAACACTGGAATTCTCTCAATGAATTAGACATGTCATGAAATCAACTCTCCTTCAAGGCATACTAGCCCTTGTTTCTTCACCAAATTCCAAATACCAATATGATGTCTTATAGGATCTTCAACTTTCCCTATCCTAACTTGAATCTACTACCCACACACTCTCCCAATGTAGCTCACTACTTAGACCTATTAAAGGTCGATGCACCTTTCTTGGAATCCATCTAGGCTCTATACCCTAAGTGTAATGTATCATCACTAAAATTTAGACACCTCCAACACCCTACTCAAGGTGACACAACTCCACAAACATAACACATCAACACTACTAATTACCTAGAATTGAGGTCCCAACTGGGCATTTTCAAATTTTAATTTTTCTCATATCCCTCTCATTACCAACTATATCTCTAATTTGATGGATTTCAGGTACCAAATAGGTATTTATGAAATGTGTCTTCCTCAAGTGAGGGAAATGTGATAATAAAAGATGAAACTATCTATTCTAGTAGGTCTATTTAATAGGGAGATCAACCAGAGGTCAAAAGATTGGAAGAAAATTCAATAAACACATAGAATTTTTCCTTTCTCAAGGAGGGTAGTGTTATTATGATGATGAGACCAAAGGTGAAATTGAGGTGCCCTTTTGGTACACACATCTACCAAAACAATGGATACCCAAATAAATGCCTCCAATATACACTAACTTTTGTGTTAATGAGAGGATATATCACATAGAATCATATTCATTACATGGTTTGGGTAGGTATTTTCCATGGATGAGATAAAGGTCAATTACAAAAAAAAATGTCAACTGATGGAGTATGTTGGATGTTCTTACAATTACAAAAATTGGATGCAGATTGTTCAATAAACATAAAGTATGCATAGGTATGCACTTTCACTAAATTATGTACAATGAAAAGATAATGATCAAAGTAAAATAGTTTCTATGTACATTGAAGAAAGGCCAAAATGGGAATATTGCAGGTTTAATAAATAGTACATGACCTGGGTCAACTAAGAAGTTGGTAATCTGTATTGAGCATTTAAGGTTGTCATTAGTATCAAAGGATAGTAAACAGGTCAGTCAGTTACTTATAGTGAGATAGTCAGTAACTAGAAGTAAGATAGAGTAGTTGGTAAAGCCTTACACCAAGCATCACATAGTTAATAGAGCACCAACGACACCGACATCGATGGTCAGTAAACACCGAGCATCACAGTATACAACCAGCATATTATATAGTGTTTACTAATGATCATAGAAAATGGCATAGTAATCAGAAATGGCACATTATTCTATGCAGATGGTTACAACAGATTGTAAAATAGTTTACCAAGATTGAGGAGCATTTATTGTAAAAGATATTCATTAAATGCAATGATTATCTTATTTGTATTAGTTGATCTAGGTTATTTTGCACCGTAGATCTTAGGGGTATGATTATTTTTTTGTAACCTAATTTTTGTTTAAGCAGAAAAATAGAACACTATATATTGTATATGTTCACACCACTTTAAAAGTTTTGTTGAGCTGATATATATGAATCATGGAGCACTTGAAGAAATTGCCTATCTTCAAGACAATCAATTTACCAAGAAGAATAGAGTACAAAGGTTTTCAAATTAAGTAGAATTAAACAAGGCTACAGAGCAGAACAGAGCAAAGAACCATCACAGATAAGGTGATATTTTGATAAGCACTTATAGATCTATTTTAGACAATTGAGTTGTCAACTAGTAGATAGTTTACCTATTACTTTCTAACAATTGTGATAGAGTTTGGTATAAATCTCTTAATGGAGTAGACTTAATAGTTTTTTGTATAAATCTCTTAACCAAGTACACACTTCATATAGTGTTGTTAAATCCTATAACTAGGTAGATCTAGCTAATCTAATATGTTACTCCTAACAAGGTAAGATCACTAGAAGTGATCAAAACTTGTAGCCTTAACAGGAAAACCTTTTCTATCTGTAGTAGTGAAGAATTTGTGGGGGTCATCCCCACCACAGTTTTTACCTTCTAACAAGGGTTTCTACATTGCCAAAATACTTGTGTTATGTGATTGTCATATTGATTTCATAGTTTTTTACATTCTTAAGTTAACTAGATGATTGATTTATGCAATTAGATTCAAGTTATTTTGATTGGTTATCACAGTATTCAGTTATATATCAGAGAGGTTGTTACAAGTAAAGTTTTTGAAGGCACTGATTCACCCCTCCCCTCTCAGTACCTATCTCTCCTAATTCCAACAATTGGTATCAGAGCATAGTTCTCTTGTTGAACAGTTTAACCATTGAAGGGAAAAGGTCTAAGTCATGGAGAGATACAAGCTTGACAAGACTATTGAGAGTCAGCAGATATAAATGTAGATGTTTGTGGAACAATATAAACAAGCCAAGGAAGAACTAAAGAAATTACTAATTGAAAGAAAGAACCTTGCAATTTAGCTGAATGAAATAAGTTATCATGAAGAACATATTGATGACATATTTGATCATATTGGATCAAGCTCTGGAAGCATCTCTAACATATTTGAAAGCACAATATCTAAGTTATCTAAAAAGAATCAGCATCTATCTGAGCAAGTGAAAGCACTTCAAATCAGTCATGAATCTCAAATGGTAAGAATGGTGGAAATCATGAACAATGGTAGACAAGTTGAACAAGATCAGAATCTAGCTATTGAAGACTAAAGACTAATGACAAAACAACTTCAAGCAAAAGAAAGTGAAATACAGAGACTGACTAATTGTCACTTCCAAGTATCAAATTAGATGATGACAGTCAATCAAGAAATGAACTGAGTAAATGGAGAATTATCAAGAAGACTTGAAGATGTTGCAATACTTAGAGAAGACAATGAAAAACTAAGAAATGAAATAAAGACACAAAAGCAACACAATGAAATGATGAAGATAGCCCAGGATAGCTCTAAAAAGCTTGATGATTTTCTGACTAATTAGAGGAGATTCAGAAGTAGAGCCAGTATAGGCTACATTGGTAAAGGAGAATCATCACAACAAGCTGAAGAAGTCAACAACAATCAAAGTCAAAAACCTAAAGTTTTGACATGCTATCACTATGGAAAAATAGGACATACATCTAATGTGTGCAAAAGAAAAGCACAAGGTAAACCTTCTGTCATTCCTAAATTCAATGGATATTGTTATTATTGTGGTAAGTTTGGACATCTAGCTTATGAATGCAAAGAAAAGAAGAATGACATTGCTAATAATACTACTGAGGAGAAAATATGCTATACTTGTAATAAGTATGGACACACTACAACTACAAGGTGAAAATGAAACAAGTTTGGACACCTAAAGAGAAACTACAATGAAAGCCATATCAACCAAAGAGACAAGGTAACTCATATGTTTGGGATTATAATACATGGACTAATTGTACTGCATGTGGTCAGTATGGACATATTGCAGCAAACTATCTCAGAAAGAGTCAGATTGGACAATCAAGAAACTAGACAAATGCAGGAATGGCATGTTTGCAATGTCACAAGGTCGGTCATGTAAGCAAGAACTACAAAGACAGAGCACCAGATGAAAACCACATATTTGAGAGTGGATATAACATTGCAAAAATTATAAAGTTAAGGAACACAATGTGGAAGAAGGCATCTAATGAGAATGCTGAGTCAAGTAACACTGTCGGTGAAACCTCATCCACTGGATTGGGTGACATCGGTACCTCCACTTAAGATGACAAAGGTATGTATGGCACTAACATTTTAAATGATCACATTTTACATATAGTTCCTTATATCTGATGTATAATACCAAATTTGCATGAATGAAGATACACTATGGTTTATATATTATAAGTTTGCAAACGTTATCTAGTCGGTAAAAGAAGAAACGTGAGTTGGTTACCTGTCATTAATCACTATACAAGCTTAACCAAAAATAGTTAAAATTGATGAAGAAACTCTATGTTAACCAAGCAAAAGATATTGTAGACATTACCAAGCTGATAGTCATCTCATATTGAAAGGTAGGTCACACATTTAATGCATCAAAGTTTGAGTAGGAATATCAAAAAACCCTATATATATGCAGAAACAGAGTTCATTGTTACATTGCGATTTTGAAGAAAGGAGATTTTACAGAGAAGAGTTTGAGCTAATGATTTTCAGAACAAATTCAAAGCTACTATAGATTGAACCGACAACAATTCTTTGATGAAAACTAGTAAGTTCATTTGCCTATCAAACACTGGTTATCAATTTCTTGTCAAAACCCTAGAAACAATTTATGGCATCATCTTTGACCGTAAGAAAATCATAGAACATTGAGGAGGAAGTGGAATTAATTGTTAGGGCACACTTTGCCAAGGAGAAATTCAAACCTCATCCTAAGGTTGCAACACAAACAGACGATATGGGTGCATTTTCTAGTATTCCTAATAAGGTTTTGTTAACAGAAGATGTTAGGGCTTACATTCACTACAAGATCAGTAAAGTATGTGACTTTGAGACCATAGAAACTTATCAACAAATTTGTGGACCGGATGGTAAGATCAAATCTGAATATAAGAAGATTGAAGAGTCAAGGTTATGGAGTTTCACATACTTCCCGCAATCATTTCACAATGATTGGATAAGAATCATGCTTAGCAAATTTCATGACAGAAAATTTTGGTTAGACAAACCTATTGAGGTCACCAAGAAGATTATCAGTAGGGTTACTGGGTACCCTACAACCGACAAAGCCAAAGAATTTCAAATTTTGTCTCATCTTGATAGAGAAAAGAATACTGGAGCTCAATGGGATGGTAGGGCACTGAAAATATCAACTATCAAAGATCCAGTGGTAAGATTCACAGCTCATGTCATTGGGTACAAGATATTTCAATCAAGCAGATCGAATAGTGTACCTTGCAGTGCCGTGGACATGGCTTACAAAATTGTGAAGAAAGATCACCAGGTTGATCTTGCCGAGCTACTACTACACCAACTACATGACAACATGAAGACAATAAAAGCAAAGAAGTCCAATACATATAAGTATAGATCACTGCTTGTCTATACATTCCTCTATTTGCAAAAATATGTACCGGGTATTGGAAAAGTAAACTGGCAATTGGACAAACTAATAACTACTCAAATCCGTGAAATGATGAGAAGTCTAGGAGACAATCTAAACAAGGAGTTCAATGTATATTTCAAGGAATTTCAAACAAGAATGCAACAAAGAAGTAGAACTCCAAAAGAATTAGTGAGAAAATTTGAAGATGACATATACTTTGTGGTAAGCACAAAACATTCAATGATAAAGGTAGTAGAACTGAGAACAAAATGGATAGCACCAATGGGCTATGAAATGAATCATGATTTCTCTTTGAAATCTATGAATGCATTGCTGGCATTACCAATTGACATCACTACTAGTAGGTTTGGAGTATATGAGGAAGCTAAGTCCAGAATCACAATGGACATTGAGATCAGTAAAATGTCAAGAAGGGAAAAGAAAATGAAAAAGGATCTCTCAACAAGATATGGAACTACATCTAACTTACCTAAGGAGTCACCGGTTGATGAAGCAACTGAAGGTCAGTTACAGTTGGCTGACAAGCCCTATGATAGCAAGGAGACCAAGTCAAATAAAGAAAAGGATCACAAACCAACTCCTCCCACCAATGATGAAGAAGAAATTTAGCTACCCACCAATGATGAACAAGATATACAGCCACAAGAACCTGAAAGGATGAAGAATCATTCATCAACTACTGTACAATCCACTAAACAAGAAGAAGCTGTAAAAGTTGCAAAAAGAAGGGCAGATACACTGAAAAAGAAATACATAAAGAGAAAGAATAAGAAGGTAGCCGAGCCACCAAAGAAAAAGAGGAAATACATAAGGAGTAAGGAAGATATAGAGGAGACTGACACTGAAAATGACCCTGATCAATTTAAACTAGTTCATAATAGGGATAGTACTATAGAAGAAATAATTGAAGATATTATTGAGAATGGAAATCTTAATGATCCAGGCATAGGCAACTTTAACATGTCAATTGAGGACAAGACAAAAATAGAACATGCTATTGTTCAAATGATGATCAAGTTCAAAAGAGTACTGATGGAATTCACATGTCAACTACCAAAGGAACTTGATGATAAAATAAGTGAGAGATGGGCTATTGCACTAGATACAAAGAAAAGAAAAAGAGAACGATCACTAAGCCATGCAACCACCCACTTTAGCTATGCTATGGTAAGTGAATACATGACAAGGTATCAGCCTAGATTTTTAGTTAAGAATAGAGCTATGTAGATCATGGATGAGAATGTAGATGATATGGATGTCATATGTGACTCTCTATGGACATTAATTTTGAAAGCAGAAGAGAAAGTTGAATAGGAAGCATTTCCCAAACTGTCTAAAAGGAGACACAGTTCAAAAGGTAAAATTATTTTCATTAATGATAATAAAGGCAAAAAAATAGAAGACATCGGTATATCAGTTACCAAGGTAATTGATATCACTAAACAAAAGGAAGGAATCAAAATTTCACAGGATGCACCAGATCAAGTCAAGATCCACTTACAAATGAAAATTGATGATGATGCACTCATTGAGGACATCACTAATAGTGATCCTGATGATGTAGATGATGAAGATGTGACCATTACATAATACAAAGATGAAGCATTTGACACAGCTAGTGTGCGCACATCACTATCAGGTGAACTACTTGTACTTGTAGAGGCCATTGAAATCATTTCACAAGTACAACCTGATGTCTCTCATCCTAAGCCAACCAAAGATACAACTGAGATTCAAGCACCTGAGCAACCTACAGATCCAAATGAGCCTAACATACCAGAGGCACAGTCTACAAAATCAAAGGAACCTAAAGAAACCAAGTCAACTAAGGTGAACCCACCTAACACTACCACAAAGACTCCCACTCAATCTACTGAGGAGAAGAAGGATGATATAGTGTCAATAGGTAAGGACACTCTGAGGAGTGAAGAAAAAGCTATTGTCATAAGTGAGAAAAAGTCACCTCTAGCCTTGAAGAAGAGGAAGAAGAAAGCCAAAGGGCCGATCACCATTGATGAAGTTATCATTATACCTAAATGTGACCCAAAAACCCTAAGCCCCAAAGAACTAAGTTGGTATGGGGAGTTATGTTCGAGGAAAGTGACACAAGAAAAGTTAAGGCAAGAACAAAAATGTAAAGAAGTGTTAAATGATGTATGGGATATTCTGCAATAGATAGTACTGGAAACAAACATTGATGAGAATACTCCCATTTTAGATCAACTTGCCACCCTCGCTGAAAAAATTAATGCCCCTAATATAGATGCAGACAAAAGAATAGAAGAAAGGGCAGAGTCAAAGATTCAAAACAAATTGGCAGAAAGGATTAGCAAAGAAGCGGCACTAAACAAAGTAAAATTATTTGAGGTCATTGCCGAGGTAAAATCTATCACCCAGATAATCTGTCAATTGGTAATAAAGCTTTGTACTTTAGACACCTTCACTGTAGAAGTCAGTGAAAAGATAAAAGGTTTAGAAGAAGAAAAAAAGTCAAGTACACAAGAAGCTATCATCAAGCCAACTACTTTCTTAAATTACATTAACCAAGTTTAGGAACTCTGGTGGCTGATAGCAGACTTAAGGAAACAAGAAGCACACATCACTGATAAGGTTACAGAGTTATAGAAAGAACTCACTCCTTACCTGAAGATTTTTGAAACTCATATTGTCAAAGCTGAGCAACTTGTTGCAACACCTGAGATTTCGGTGTTGGATAATATCTTTGACATGCATGCACAAGTTGGTCTTGAGCATATTGCTCTTACCAACTTGAAAGAGGAATGGGAAAACCTCTTGGAGTTTGAACAGAAAACCCATCAGAACATTTTTGATAAAATGTAAGTATACATTACATACTTTTTGAGTATTTGGCATTATTATCAAAAATGGGGAAAACATGTATATGCCAAATAGTATATTTTTTTATATGTATATTACATACTACCAGGAGCATGCACCAAGGGGGAATACTTTTGTACTTAGAAGTTTTTTGTTGTGGGTATGTATATGGCAGAGATATAAGGAATAATATAGAAACATTTTGTCTATATACATTTTCAAGTTTTGATACTAATGCCAAAGGGGGAGTTTGTTAATCTCTATTGAGCATTTAAGGTTGTCATTAATATCAAAGGACAGTAAACAGGTTGGTCAATTGCTTATAGTGAGATAGTCGGTAACTAGAAGTAAGATAGAGTAGTTGCTAAAGCCTTACACCGAGCATCACACAGTTAACCGAGCACCAACGACACCAACACCAATGGTCAGTAAACACCGAGCATCACAGTATACATCGAGCAAATTATACAGTGTTTATCGATGATCATAGAAAATGACATAGTAATCAGAAATGGCACATTATTCTATGCAGATGGTTACAATAGATCATAAAATGGTTTACCAAGATCGAGGAGCATTTATTGTAAAAGATATTCATTAAATGCAATGATTATCTTATTTGTATTAGTTGATCTAGGTTATTTTGCACCATAGATCTTAGGGTTATGATTTATTTTTTGTAACCTAATTTTTGTATAACCAACAAAATAGAACACTATATATTGTATATGTTCACACCACTTTAAAAGTGTTGTTGAACTAATATATATGAATCATGGAGCACTTGAATAAATTTCCTATCTTCAAGACAATCAATTTACTGAGCAGAATAGAGTATAGAGGTTTTTAGATTGAACAGAATCAGATAAGGCTACCCAGTAGAATAGAGTAGAGAACCATCATAGATAAGGTGATATTTTGATAAGCACTTATAGATCTATTTCAAACAATTGAGTTTTCAACTAGTAGATAGTTTACCTATTACTTTCTAACAATTGTGATAGAGTTTTGTATAAATCTATTAATAGAGTAGACTTAACAGTCTTTGTATAAATCTCTTAACCGAGTACACACTTCATATAGTGTTGTTAAATCCTATAACTAGGTAGATCTAGCTGATCTAATATGTTACTCCTAATAGGGTAAGATCACCAGAAGTGATCAAAACTTGTAGCCTTAACAGGCAAACCTTTTCTATCTACAGTAGTGAAGAATTTGTGGGTGTCATCCCCACCGTAGTTTTTACCTTCTAACAAGGGTTTTTGTGTTACCAAAATACTTGTGTTATGTGATTGTCATATTGATTTCATATTGTTTACTTTCTTAAGTTAACTAGATGCTTGATTTATGCAATTAGATTCAAGTTATTTTGATTAGTTATCACAGTATTTAGTTATATATCAGAAAGCTTGTTACAAGTAAAGTTTTTGAAGGCATTGATTCACCCCTCCCCTCTCAGTACCTATCTCTCCTAATTCCAATAGAAGTGACCCAATTTCATATTCGATGTGCATGAGGAAAATCATGTGTTTGTATGTACAATAAAATTAATAAGTGTAGGGGAAGAGCTGCTAATAGATTATAATTTGAAGTGCTTGTTGATCCCTATAGTTTTATTGTCTATTAGTGTCTTCCTTTTAGTCATTTTCTAGGCAATGTTGGTCGATCATCACTACAATCATGTATAGGCTGAGTCATGTATAGTGTACATTTATCGAGCATTAGTCACTGTTGAGTAAATCAGTGGTCACTGAGTACTTTTGTATTAGCCAAGTCATCTTTTGTCAGGTTATGTAAAGAAGATAATGTCGAGCATCAAAATATAGTAAATAGTATATACCAAGTGCAAAAAACATCTAATGTTGAGAAAGCCAGAATTGATAGATGTGTTTGTTATGGCACAAACACCTAGGTAAACCATTTTGGCCAACATCTATATTTTGTTTACCATTCATTAAGGAAATCATCAAGGTGATTACACTTCTATATTATAATCATCAATCCCTATGTACAACATGGAATGAATCAAAAATTAGGAAAGGTTAAGTGGGTGAATCAAGATCGTAGATCTTAAATCTTGAAAGTAGTTAATTGTTTATTTAAGATGAGATCTAAACCCTAAAATGTAGGAGTGAAAGGAAGGAAGCAAAGTAGTAAGAATAACTTTAGATCAGTAAAGTATTCCTATAAAGATCAGTGATCGAGAAAAATAGAGTTAAGCAGTGAAGAGAAGAACAAAGATATACTTGATAGATAAGATCAAATCTATACTAGAAAGAGAAGATCTATAATCAACAATACAATGTAGACCAAATGATTAGGTACAAAGACATTCTAACAAGTGTATCAGGTTAATCTCTTAACAGAGTAGTTTTAACAGAACTTAGTTAATCTCTTAACCAAGTGCCTACTTAGTTGTAAGTCTAAAATATTTTTTAAAGGTAGATTGTATATATCTTAAAGCCCTTAATAGGGAAGACCCCTCATAGGGTAGATCATATTTTGTGATCAAAATTTGTAGCCCTAACAGGAAAAATTTATACTATAGTAGTAAATATTTGTGGGTGTCATCCCCACCCCAATTTTACCTTTCAAGGGTTTTTGGGTAACCAAAATCATGGTGTTATGAGTACTTTCAGGATTGATTTTTTAGCTTATTATATTCATTGCATTGTTGAAGTTTATGTTAAAATGGTTAAGTTAGTAATATTTGATTCACCCCCCTCTTTGTATCACATTTTCCCAATAGATTTCCAACAATTAGTATCAGAGCTCTGGTCTCTTACAGAAGTCTAACCACTTGTGAGGTAAAGATCTTAAAATTTAGGTTTATAAGTTGGGAAAAATTATAGAGAATTAGAATATTGGCATTCAGCTTGCATTACAACAACTTGAAGACGCCAGAGGAGAACTGAAGAAATCCTTAAGCAAAAGGAGAGAAATTTCTATTCAATAGAATGAAACACTATACCAAGAAGAAGACACTACTGGACTATTTGATGGTGGAAAATCTACAAAAAGTGACAAAGCCATAAAAGAACTACTAGAGAAAAATAAGATACTAAATGAGAACATCAAAGATCTGAAAAGAGAACAACAAATTCAATCTGTGAGACTCTATGAAGTAGTTGAACAAAAAACTAAAGTTGAAGAAGTATTCTTTGTCCATATTTCTCTTTGACCTAGCCCTAGTTCTCTTACCCAGACCTTCATTGGGTTTATCCTTTTTTTCCTCTTTGATAATCTGCACATCCTTGCCATCCATCTTTTCTTCCATTTTTTCTATGAGAAATTTGATGTGCTTGTTGGAGGATTTAAGGATATTAAAGTTTTTCTCTAGTATACCTTTGAGGGTCTCCTCAAGGATTTTCATCTTATCTTCCATTTGGTTGATCCTAGATTCCAGGCAATGAAGATCCTCTGTGGATTTGTGATCCTTGTTGTTTTAGATGCCCTAAGTTTTTTCTTGAGATCTTCAAGTTCATGAAAGAGAAATTTGAATGACTTGAACTGGTCCAACATGATGTTCTTAGCATTGTTAAGAAGATTTAGCTCTATTTCCCTAGCCTTGTCACTAAGGATGACCAAGGAAAGGTTAATCAGATCCTCCTTCTAAATTCTACCATTAATATAATCAATGATTTTGGGGTTCACTGCTTCCCTGATTATCCCCATTCACACAGTGTTCATGTTGAAATTCTGCCACACTTTTTTCCCCTTGTCAGAGTCATTGTTGTGATACTCCCCTCTAGACTAGTTCTTATCATCTGAAAAGTCATGTGAGTTGGGGGACTGGGTTGAGAGATCTTCCTGGTAATCATTGGGCACCTCAGTATTAGGGTCCTGAGTTTTTTCATTGGCTCCAGAAGGGGGAGGGGGCGTATTATCTTCACAAATGGCTAGATCAATAAAAAGATAGCTAGAGCATTACCCCTTTGTAATGTTTTTCTTCCTCGTGGTTTTTTCCCTATTCTTCCTATCCTCTCCTCTAGAATTAACCACCTCATAATTAGTGTTCATATCATCCACATTGTCATTATACTCCTCTTTTGAGGAGATCTCCTTTCTAGCCTTCTTTCTGGAGGGTTTTTCTTTTTTTGACCAATCTCTTTGTTCTCTTCTTAGAGGAGGAGCCCTATTTCAGATTTTTAACCTCATCATCATCATAATCCATAGAGTGAATTCCCACACTATCTTGTAGGTCCGAGGGGACATAATACGATCCATAGACAACAAATGTTTCCTTTTTTTTTCCAATCTCCTTCCCTAGGGTTTGGGCTTTGAAGAATTCATAAATTAATAGTAATAGACCCTCATGTAAAGTTGGATTAGCTATATTCTTCTTCCTAAAGCCATTAATATTATCATTCATAGAAGAATACAAGTAGATCAGGATGGAAACCTTCATATCGTGCCTGAGATGATTCAACAACACAAAGTGGTAGGTCCAGATCTTGTCAAACCTGGTGTCCAGCATGACATAAGAGATCAGGGCTTTGAGAACAAACTTCCACAACATTTTGATCCCTTTGGGCAGGTAGTAAGTACCCATTTTAACAATAGCTTTCTTCTCATCCTTATCTCTCACAAAATCATTGACAACAGTGTCAGAGATTTTGTTAGAAATTAATCTTTCCTTGGTAAAATATGTAATTAAAGGATAAACCAAGGTATCCTATATTGTATTTGTCCTCTAGTCCAAGTAAGAAGACATGTCATTTTTGTAATTCCTTTAATAAGGAAATTAGATATTCCTCCTTAAGAGGAATCTCACATTTGTCTCACACACAACATGAATGTGGCATTCATCTAAGATGAGAATTACATGCAAACTCCTCCACTCATCTCTACCTAAAGAGATTCCTATTGAAAAAAATTTCAATGCTCCCCTTGGGATTTGTGACATGGTTTAACTACCTCCTATGTCTTCTATAAGTCTAGTGGTTGTATCGGACATTAACAGGTTGATCTTTTGGTGAAATGATAACTGCTACTTATAACAAGTGGTATCAGATCTTGGTCACATGTTTGAATCCCCTCGGGTAACGCTGAGGGGGAGATTATTGGAAAAATGTTCAACACTCCCCTTGGGATTTGTGACATGGTTTAACCACCTCATGTGTCTTCTATAAGTCTACTGGTTGTATCAGGCATTAACAGGTCGATCTTTTAGTGCAATGGCAACCGCTACTTGTAACAATGCCTCTCACACATGTGTTCAATAAATCTTCTCTATTTTTTCATTCTTTCTCCATATTGTAATGAGCTTTGAGCTCCATTTATCTCTTCTTCCTTAGGCTTTGAGCCTCAATCATAATTAACAAGGGGTTTTCTTTTCTTTCCCCTTTCAAATATTTGTGTTCTTGAAGCACTTTGGTGATCATTTGGCTTGGATCTTTGAAGCATTTCCTCTCTCTCTCTCTCTCTCTCTCTCTGATCTTAGTAATTAATTTTCATGCACTCACACTTGGGTTCTTTTCTTTTCTTTACTTCTTTTTATAATTTCTAACATGGTATCAGAGCAAGTTTAACCCTTGTTTGTTGAGTGTTGCATGTAGGGAAATTTGAAGGATATCTCAATTGTGAAGGAGAGTTGTTTTTTGGATTCTAACCATTGTTTTTGCAGGTTTTTCTGCATTATTTTTCTTGCAATCTAACATATTAGTTTTTTTTAGTTCTGGATGGCTTCCCGCTAGATCTAAGCCTATTTTATATTTCATCTTCAATACTAAAATCTGTTTCTACCATCCTTGTTGTAGGATTTACATTCATCTCTTTTCTATTTATTTCATCTTTGTTTAATTTGTAGAACATCTCTGTTTTTATATATATTAACTAATATTTATATCTCTATTTTCATATATCCCTGCTAATATTTATATCTGATTTGTAGGTTTAATTTATACTAATATCAATATCTTTTCTTGCATATATTTCTAAAAGATAGCACTTCATTCTAAAACACTTTCAATTCTATTTTTAACATTTTTTAAATTTTGACTCTAACATTTCTAACGTTTCTTAATCTATTACGTTTCTTTCTTCCTATATCAAATCAAAGATTTTATTTGAAGATTAAAGCTTGTCACGTTTCCCATTTTGTTTAATGTTCTTAGTACTTGTTATTCATTGCTATACTTGTAATTTTCAAATTTTTATTCTCAACATATTCAAATCAAAATCTACACAAAAAAGATAAAGAAACTGTTATTTTATTTAACATCATATACAGAAAAAAACTTCTATTCTGCACAATTAAGGATTGAAAATTTAGTTTCATATCTTTCTGCTATAACACTTTTCTAATTTATAATATCATCTCTATTTAATCTTTCTATCAAGATTTCCTCCCTCTGTTATCTGTCAGCATTTCAAAGCTCCTCATTTAGCTCAAAGGCTCCGTTTAGCGGAATTTCATTTTACCATAGCCCACTTTAGGTGTCACAATTTCGATCTGTTGTCCTCCTTGCATGTCCTCTGTTATTGTATATAAAGCTACTTGTGGTTTTGGTGCTGCTTGAGCAGAGAAAAGACCATTTGGATTGTGTTCAACATCACATTTTCATTTTTTGCTAGGAGGTGCTTTGACAGTAAATTCATACAGCTGAGAAATTGCTCTATTTCTAGAAAAAAGTTTGTATTCAAAACTAGAGACAATAGTGAGACCTTGATATACACAATCAAAGTTTGACTTAGTATAATTGATATGTTTGTGCACTTATTATTTAAATCTATCAGGCCCACTAAATCTATAGTGTATTTGAAGTGATACTTTCCTCAGTCTCTTTTTTCACATCGCTAACATCTTCTAGGTCCTTTACTATCTGGGCAACCTTTGCCTCTGATTTATTATTCAAAAGGCTTCAGCCTTGAAGAACATAGTAAGTTTGTTTGACCGGGAAACAACACTAGCTGTATCTGCTTGCTCTTCTACTTGGGTGTCTTCCTCTACTACTGCCCTTAGTAGTACCATTCTCTTCTACTGAAGCTCTTACTTTTTGTTGTGGATCTCCATCCTCCACATTATCCTGCTACCATTTTTTTTGTTATTGTGGTGAAATCCTGTCGTGATTATTTTTCTATTGAACGTTGTAGGGCCATTTGGAATTTCCAAAGAGTATTTGGAAGTGGTTTTTGCATTGGATACATAGACTGTTGTTCTCTTAAGTGGTAAAGACTGATGACATTGAATATTGCAGTCAATATTATTTAAAAAATGATACTGCATTCTAACATTTTTTTGATATATTACATTTTCATTATACATATTCTTGCTCTACTTTAAACATTTTTTTTTGCTGCTCTCTCCACCATTGTATACCTAATTTTAGCTAACTAAAAGCATCTTATCAGTAGCATCTCTGATTTGTTGTCAACTTTCTCTATTTTCCTAATTATTCCTGTTCATTATAAAGTCTCATATTTACTACAGTTTTTTAACTTGTCTTTAACTCTCATTAGCATTTTATGAATGCTTAGTTTAAGATTATTTTAGAAAATAAAATCATATCATTTATTTGTAATACCAATTTCTTCTCTATTTCCTTTTTCACCATCCCATTTTTAGTGCATTCAACATTGTTTTTTTATTGCCTCTGTCATGTTAGTCTGTGTGTTGTATTCTTTAGTAACTTCCTTTTTTCTTTTTATGTTTGGAAGCTCTCTATTTTTATTCCTTCTTGATTCGTTATCCTCCTCACTCTATTCTTATTAAATTTAAAATCCTCTAATAAGTTCCTTACAAAAACTTTGAAACTTTTCATAAATTTAAAAGTTTTAAAACCCATTTAAAAGAATCTTAAGTATATTCTTTTGTCACATAGATTCATGTTTTTTTTAGGAAATTATGAAAGAAGATTAATGAGGTCTGTTTATAGTTAAAATTTGAAAGTTTCCTTATTAAATTTTATTAATAATTTTTATTTAATTACATTTTTTAATTCTAAACTTTAATATATATATTAAAATCTTTTTATTTAGATTTTTTTAAGTTTAATTTATTTATATGTATTTTTTATTAAATATAGAATTAAAGGTGTTTCTTTAAAGCTTTTTTAATTTAGGAGGGTATTTTTTTTTGGCACTCTATTATTGTAATTATGTCTACCCTCATTCCTAAAATCAAACTAACAAGTTCTAACTATCATCAATGGAAAACTCATGTTTCCTTCCTCTTCTGTTTTAAACATTTGCTTGTAATTGCCACAGATGCGACTCTTGAACCAGCTGCCACTACTGCTCAAACTGCCAAAGATGCATGGCAAGGTAAGAATGATGAAGCACTCGGTCTAATTGGACTCTCCATCAATCTTGATCTCTATGTCTTGATTAGACATTACACCAAAGCTCACATAGCATGGGACATCTTGAAGCAAACCTACGAAAGCTCCTCTGAATCATGTAAGATTTAGCACCAAGACAACTTGGAAGACCTAAGGTATACAAATTTTAAATCAATGGATGAATTTTTACTCAAGTTTGATGCTATTAGAACTCAGTTAAATGGTTTAAATGTTACTCTTACAGATATTAGATTAATTACTATAATTCTTAAGAAATGTCTCCCTAAAGAGTTTCAACAATTTATCACTAATATCCACTCTCAGCTTGCTATTTCTAGTTTAGCTCCTCTTTTAACTTATCCTATTTTTCAAAATTTATTACGTCAAGAGGAGGCTAAATTGTTGCAATTTGGTACTATTAAATCTGTTGAACATGCTTTTGTATCTAAAAATGAAAATCCAAATAATAACTCACATACTAATCATCATAACAATAATTATTCCAATAACAACAAAAATTATCGTAACAATAATCATCATAATAATTGGTTATTCAAATAATCATAATAATGGTTATCATAACAATCATAATAGACCCCATTGTAATTATTGTGGGAAAGTTGGTCATGTGATCAATAATTGTTTTAAGAAACTTAAACATGAAAAGTCATCTCCTCCTAATAGTGAAACTCATCGTAATAATAACACTCATCATGCTTTTACTATTTGTTATGGGATGCCTACTTCTCATTTTGATGATAATACTATTTGGGATGAATATCATGATGATGCATATTCTTGGAATAACCCTCTTTATTACTATCTTCCTACTCAAAGTGATTATATGCTCTCTCCTTATGATGCAATGGAATTTGATGATCCTTTCTCTCATGTTGATGATACGTTTGGCCAAGAAGAGGAAATTATAACTAACTTTTTTAATGTTACTTTACATGATATGTTTATTACTCAAGATGAAATTCATGATGATAGTACTAATCCTATGATTCTTGTGGAGGATAATGATAATAATAGTGATGCTTATACTAGCTCTAATCCTCTTGATGGTTCATATTATGATGAATATGCTATAGATTTGTTTTATGCAACTGAAGATTACATTCTTGATTATTTGCCTCATGATTTGCAATATGATTTTTCTTTCCAGAGTGTTACTAATTCAGCACTAGGTGATCCCAATGATGGGCACTCTACTAGTGGTTCTTGCCTTTTTGCAGGCTCAGGTGTTGATTATGCTCCACCTCTATTTTCTATTGGAAATGAATATACATAATGCATAAATGCCTCTCAAGAGTCTCAATGGTCACTTAAAGATTTGGGCTCCCCTCAACAAGCACATACATAGTTGTTCTCTCAAAGAACTATTCCAGGGGATAGCTCTAGGTGTAATTTTATTTTTGTAATTCCTTTAATAAGGAAATTAGATATTCCTCCTTAAGAAGAATCTCACATTTATCTCACACACAACATGAATGTGGAATTTATCTAAGAAGGGAGTTACATGAAAACTCCTCCACACATCTCTACTTGAAGAGATGCCTCTCACACACTTGTTCAATAAATCTTCTCTATTCTTTCATTCTTTCTCCATATTGTAATGAGCTTTGAGCTGCATTTCTCTCTTCTTTCTTAGGCTTTGAGCCTCATTCATAATTCACAAGGGGTTTTATTTGCTTTCCCCTTTCAAATCTTTGTGTTCTTGTTGTTCTTGGAGCACTTTGGTGATCTTTTGGCTTGGATCTTTGAAGCATTTCCTCTCTCTCTCTCTAGGTGATCTTGGTAATTCTTTTCATGCACTCACACTTGGGTTCTTTCCTTTGCTCTACTTCTTTTTATAATTTCTAACAGATTTTGCGGTCCTTGTAAAATTTTTTTCCTACAATGGGGATACTAATGACTTTCAAGATGGCCTCCTCAGCGACTGTGAAATTATTTCCATCAATCTCCATACACCCTTGGTTCCATTTTTTTACAAAAATATTTGTGGCTGCCTAATTTCTTCCATGTACAACCTTTTGATGAAGGTCCTGATTTCCCCTTTTTGTAGAGCATTCTTGACCTTAGTGTGTCTCTTCCATTTCACATTGTCTTTCATAGGCTCCCTTCTATTTCTTTTCCCTACCATTACTCCAAGATAGATTTGGTTAATTCTTTGGCAAGACTGATAGCTATTGTTCAAATTTTTTCTAGCAACGGTCATCTTGAGATTTCTTCTTTTTTCAATTTTGGGAATAGATGTTATTCTTGGGAATGAATACCTAAAAAGTGTGTGAAATGAACGTGTAGTTAATAGCCTTTTTGTCCCTCCAGTACTTTCCATATATGGAATGGCACATCCAATAATCTACTTTACAATTCATTATTATCATTAATGATTCCCTCCTTTCCTTGCAATATATCCCTCTTGACTAAATCCTTCAACTCATGAGGGAAATCACCATTGTGATGCCACCTTGTCACTACTTCCTTTTTAACTACCAAGTTGGAAAACTAGTTAGCTACATGGTTGGCTTCCCTATACACATGGGATATTTGAACCTCTTCAAAAGAATTTAAAAGGGCCTACATTTCTTGTATCATATTGGAAATGTACCATGAAGGGGACTATTTGAGTTTTAAATAGTTAATGATGTTCTTAGAGTCTCCTTCAAGCTAGATATCTTTTACCCCTATGTCATGGGCAAGTTTGGTGACTTGGAGGGCTGCACTCGCTTCAACAAAGTGGTTCTTTCATGAGCTGAGAGGTAAGATGATAGTGGTGGACCCAAAACCATAATAATTCCTCATCACACCTCCATGGCCTACAATGCTAGGATTCCCTTGGGCTGCACCATCAAAGTTAGCTTTGGACTATCCTTCCAGGGGATAGCTCCAGGTGTAATTTTATCTTTTCTCCTTGCTGCACTCTTAGGGATAGCAACTTTGACCTTTCCTGGAAAATGGTTAGAGCCACCACATAAATAAAAGTTTTCCTTCATAGCAAAGAGGATCTTTTCAAAGATAATTTTGGGAGGAGTAGAACTATCATGGAAGATGCAATTATTACATTCTTTCCAAACTCCCCAGCAAAAGTGTGGAAGAAACCATGAGATAAATAATCAAAATTCAAAATTATTTGAGGAGAAAGCCCATTGAGAAAAAAGCTCTTTAAAAGATAGGGGAAAGCACTAGGATAAATCTAGAGCAGAAAGGAAAAGATGCTAAATTTTACTTACAAAAGAGAAGTGAATAAACAAGTGATCCATTGATTCAACTTGGCATCTACAAAGCACGCACCTATTGGGGATCTAGAAACCTTTCTTGATAAGATTATCAACCATAAGAATGCAATTTTGAAGCAAAATCCAGAAGAAGAAATTGATATTGAGGGTAAGTTGAGCGAGTTAGGATTTAGCCCAAAGAGCATTGGCTTCCTAAATTTGAGACAACTATGAGTAGGTAGAGGCCACTATGAAGGTCCCATCTAGAGATCCTTCCCAAATAAGATCATCCTGGGTAGAGGACAGTGAGACTGCATTAAGGGTGTTCATAATAGGAATCAAGTCTTGAGACACCTGGGAAAGGTCAACCCAATCATTATCCATTATGTAGTTACTAACTTGGGAGCCATAGATGTGGGTGCATTCCTCCATCTAGATATTGAAAGGCTCACAATCTCTTAGGTGACCCAACTCAAGCCAATTATCATTCTAGAAGTTAATGGATTGGCCATTCCCAATCTTCTATTTTTCCTTGGACTTGGCCAAATCCTTAGCATTGAGGAAACCATTCCATATAAAAGATCCTTTCGACAAATCAATCTCATCAAAGAAAATTTTTATTGAATTTTTAGTGAGATACATATCTTTAAAAGTGCCACGTCATTCCCCAATGCCATTGAAGATGTGTCATAATTGTTTAGCTTGGAGAGCTTTATTGAAAGGTCTGATTCTCCTCATCCCTAGGCCACTAGCATACTTTGGGTGACATACTTTGTCCCAAGATATTAGAGGGAGTCTCTTATGATCTTCAGTTCTAGACCAGAGAAATCATCTTTGAATACTTTCCATGGCTTTGCAACTTTCATCGGAATGGAAAAGAGGCTTAAAGCATAGGTTGGGAGGTTTTGTAGAGTTGATTTTACCAATTGGATTTTTATTGCCTGACCAAGGGAGACCCCTTTCCAACCAGCCAACTTCATATTGAATCTTTCTATTATTTTTTTCTAGAATGCTTCTGGTGGTTTAACAACTAAACGCAGGCCTAGATAATTGGCTGGGAGAGAATTGTTACTGTAGCCCATGATGTTCACTATTCTCCTCTATCTCCCTTAGAAGTGTTAATTAAGTAGATAGAGATTTTATTCCAGTTTATGGATTGGCTATTTTCTTTGGTATATGAGTTGAGAAGATGCTTTACAACTTTGGATTCTCCCACCAAAGCCTTACCCCCTAATATGGTATCATCAATAAACTACTGGTGAGAGAAAACATAGGTCCTAAATGATGGTTTTAAACCTTTCAATGCCCCTAAACTCCTAGAGGTGGGTATGAGCCTTCCGAGGCATTCTACAAGTATGATAAAAATAATAGGGGATAGGGGATCCCCTTGTCTCAGACCCCTGGTGGGTTTGAAAAAGGCTGACGGGGAACCATTGACCAAAATCACCAAAGAGGGAGTAGAGATAATTTGTTGGATGATCTTGTAGGAGTGAGAATTGAAGTTGAAGGCACCAAGAACCCTAAGCAAGAATTGCTAGTCAACCAGGTTATAAGCCATGGAGAGGTCAAGCTTTAAGAGAAGTCCTTCCCTTTTTCCTACTTCTAATGAATGAATCACTTCATGCACCACCATGATGGAATCCAATATCTATCTTCCAAAGAAAAAACCAGACTATTGTGGCACAATCAAGGGAGGGAGAGCTCTAAGAATTCTTGAGGTAATAAATTTGGAGATGATCTTGAAGAAGGAGTTGCACAAACTAATGGGTCTAAAGAGCTCCATCGAATCCGCCCCCATGGTCTTGGGAATAAGAACCAAAAAAGTGGTGTTAATTTCTTTGAGGAGATTTTTTGAGCCAAAGAATTCTTGCACCACTTTGACCACATCATATTTCACCATGTCCCAGAAAATATGAAAAAATAAAATTGGGAAGCCATCAGGACTAGGGGCTTTATCACTTGGAAGAGAGTCCAAGACTTTCTTGACTTCAGCCATGTTCAGTATAGAGAAAAAGGCTTTGTTTTGGCCTTCAGTGATGTTTTTAGGAATGTTGTTTAGAAGCATATCCTGTTCCTCCTTTGACATCTCTAGATCTTTAGACAAGAGAGAAGAGAAGAAGGAAAAAGCTTCCTCTTCTATGTCCTTATCCTCCTACAATATTTGTGTTCACAAGTTGACTATACTGATATATATGACTATGATTTAGTGTTGTCATTATGGCAACAAAGTCATATGATGTTATGGAGTTAGCGTAAGTGGTTAGAACATCAGAATTTTGTTAAGTATGGAAGACTAGACAATTAGTAGAGCTCCAGGTGAACAAAGCATTAATGCACATGCATATGACCAAGTTATAGCATGTGCCCTTGAAGATAAGATTTTTTTGTATGTAGTCATGCTAGTTCTAAGAGTGCATGATCAGATAAGTCCTTATGATGAAGATACAACCAATTGAAGAGTCACATACAGTGAGTGACAAAACATAACAGAGCATGTAGCTGACCATTGGTATTTTGTTTAGTGCTTATAATATTGTTTTGTAAAGGCTATGCACCTATTGTATTTAGGTTTTAGACATGTTAATATTATTGTTTGTAAACATGCTTGATCCAATTCACTTGGAAGTGTTATATGTAATAGGTTGAAGGCTGACCTAGTTAATATTTTTGCACCTTTGTAATTAAGCATGGAAGTCGAATAGAAAGTTGATAAGAGAAGAGAAGATGTATGAAAAGAGAAGTTAGAATGTTGTAGTTCTTTACAAGAGGCTAAAGCATAAGCATACAAAAGAACTAATCTGACAAGCAGTGTCATAGCAGTAGTTCACCTTGTAGATATAGTGTGTATCTGCAATCTAGAAGGTTGTAGCCTTCACCCACTTGAGCAATGAGCTTTAGGATAGTGTGTCCTCACCCCTAATAGGGTTAATTGTAAAAGACTCCTAATAGGGTCTGACCCTAACCAGGTCATTGTACTAAAAGCATTTAAAAGATCAACTCCTAACAAGGTTGCAAGATCTTCTAATAGGGATCATAAAACACTAGTGTAGTTCTTAGTGGGTGTCAATTCCCACCGGCATTTTTACCTATTAGTGTTTCAATGTAATCATATTTGGTGTTATGTGTTATGGTTGTTTATCTTTCTTACTTTAATATTCATTTTAGTACTTAACCAATTAAGCTGAAGTTCAATATATCAAAAAAAGTTATAATATATAGAACACTAATTCACCCCCAGCCTCTTAGTGTTCCCATTCCTAACAATTGGTATTTAGGAGATCATGGATAAGGGATAAATGAAACATCTGAAAAAGAATCTTGAAGTAGCTCTTGAAGACCTTGATAGATCCAAAAACAAAATTGAAGAACTGAAAGAAAAGATTAGTGATTCTCATGCAGTCATAAAAAAACTAAGAAAAGATTTGAAAGACTATCCACAAGTGATTTAGAAAAAATTGTTAAAAGGATAAATGAGGAAAACACATCTCTAAAAGATCAGATTGAAGAATTGGATGAAAAGTTACTTAACAATCAAGAAGCCTACAAAGAGTAGGTTAAAGAGAACAAGCAGTTGGATGAAGAACTAAGGTAAGAAAACATAAAAATCTTGGAATTAGAAAAAATCAAGAAGCAAGTGGAATCTAAATTGACTAAAGAAAATAATCATATTGAAAAATTACACATAAGAAAGGATCTAATAGAGTCACAGTTGTATGCACAGAAGGTTAAAGGAGACACTAGCAGTATTGGATTCAATGAAGCACAAAATCAGATCAATGACATGCGAGCAAAAAGAAAGCATGAAAAGAATCTACATAAGCTAAGAAGATAGGAAATCATACAGAAGCTAAAGCTAAATCACCTAAGGATGACCGTAAATGAGTAAACAAGACTTTTTATGCTTGTAACAAGCATGGACACATAGTAAAATATTTTAAAGAGGTTAGACCATTCAATGGTTACTATTATTCATGCAATAAGTTTGGTCATAGAGCTATGAATTGTAGATCAAATCAAAATTAGAAAAATTAGAGAAGTCATCCAAAACAAAATGTAAGAAATTATCAGAACATTACATGTCAGATATGCAATTATATTGGTCACACATCTAGGAAGTGTAGTATGGTAACCCACATGAATGGGCCAAGGAATATCAGGCCTCTGATCATTTTTCACTCATGTAACAAGGCTGGACACATCTCTAGGTTCTCCAGAATAAAAGTGCAAAGATAGGAAAGCCCTAAAAAGTCAGAAGGATCAATATTGGATGAAGTAGGAGAAGTCAAGTTTGTGAAACCTACAAAGGATGCAATCTTGATTTGGAAGGAAGAAAAGAAGGATAATATTGATGAAATAGTTGAGGATGCATCCGCAATGGATGCACCTCATATTTATTGTTAAAATGACTATTGTGGTCATAGGGGGGCTAGATTAGCTCTAGACCCCTATGCGGCTGGTATACTCACCCTTAGAGTATGTGCCTTTGGATATAACTATTTGGAGACTAGGTGATGTAGTTTGCAAGATCAAACTTCCTGATTGTTAGCAGAAATAAAGAACAAAATTTACAGTTGCATTTTGTGTTTACGCAACAAGCATTAATGGCATAAATCTACTTTAGAGTAATAAAAAATTCACTAATCACTCATTTACAATCAAGATTAAGTGTTTGGATATCATAGGGGCATTGGCATTTGACTTGTAAAGCATTGCAGTTGGATTTATCAATGAAGAAGGAAGATTGATTATTGGAAGCCCTAGTTTAGATGTGACAATCCATAAACCCTTGGAAACCTATATAAAATGATAAATCAAGTAAGTCATGGCTGCACCAAATTTTTTTTATATTGCTGAAAGGAAAAGATATGGCTACACCAGTTGTGTTTGATGCTACTGAAAGGAAAAGATATGTGTTCTAGAACCCCAATGGGCATTATGCACGTAGAAGATATATGTGCATATGTGTATTGCAATAAGGAACCGGTTGGGTTGGATAGAATAAGGTAGCACCTTGAGTCAATGATGAATCCTAATAAAACATTCATGGATGAGTTCACGTACCTTGAGAATCACCCTATCATTGAATATGATACTGCATATGAATTCTATGAATCTAAATGGATTAATATCTTGTTGAGTAGAATTCATGATGACCTATTTTGGATAGGTGAAGTTCCAGTTAGAATCATAGTTGATCTTATTTATGAGATGACTAGTCTATCAAAGACAGGCATCATTCTTCTAGTTGGTATGGACGTCAGGAAATTGGTTGAGCAGGGTTGTAAGTCATGCAGTGATAAGGGTGGTATAACCATAGAGCCAATTAAGGAGAAAGACATCAAGCTCTTGGCTATGATTCTTGGTTATAGATTTTAGCATGCAAACAGGGTCAATAGTCTGTCTGCAATGACTATTCTTGCAGCCATTAAAATTGTAATGGAGAATGGAGAATTAAACTTGTGTGAGATCTTGTGCACATAATTGATTAACAACATAAGGGAAATCAAACATGACAAGAGAAAAATATTCAAGTTTGGATCACTGATTATCTATATGTACTTTCATATAGTTGGAAAAGTCTCAGATTTATACCTTGATAAAAACATGCCTACTATGCCACAAATATCACTTAAGGCATCAACTGAGAATACTCTAAAATATTTTATGGAGTTACAGATAAAAACATTTAGGATAAAGATGTAGATAAGGTATATGATACCTAAAATCATAGTTGAAAAGTATAAGGATAGTATTTGTTTTATGGTGGAAATAGACATAACTTGTATGGAAGCTATTGAGCCTAAAAATAAGTGGATTCATCCACTTGGTTATGAAGTGGAGGAATGAGTTTTGGAAGCATATGCACAAGTTCTACTATCAACGCCCAAGGATCCTAATGAACCTAAATGGGGAACATATGAGGAGAAAACCAGATGGGTAGATGCAATCCTAAATAGTATAGTGACCAAGAGGAAAGCCTCTAAAATCACATCATAGATACTTAAGATTCATGGTGTCACTCAGGCTGACCTAGATAAAGCTAGAAAGCTAAGATAACTATGCAAATTGAGGGTGCATCCACTATGGAAGTTAAGATAGAGAATACTAATGATCCTAAGATGGTGCAGGGAACCTCCCACCACCTTGATGAGTTAGTGAGAGTTTAGGTTTGTATTAGGAGTTTGTGTGAGTTGTTATAATAAGGTCCATTTGATTTGAACCATGTTTGAGATTGTAAGAGCCAAATGAGATAAAGGAGAGTTAGTGATCCATTTGGTATAAAATGGCCTGAAAAGTCTCAAATAGATAGGTTTGGTTAGGAATGGTCTAAATAAGGTCTTAGAACCTTAAATGTCTTTATTTTGGACTTAGGAGTCATAACTCATCATTGAGTTGGCCTAAAGACCAAATGGAACACCTTGGCAAAAAGTTGCTAAGCAACTTTAAAAAGTTGCTTGAGCAACTGTTGCAACTTTTTGAAAAGTTTCTCAAATGGAGGTTAATGTGGTTGTAACCACCCATCCTCGGTATATGAGAATGAGTATGATGGATTTTGAAGGCTAATAAAGTTTTGAATTGAATTTTATGATTTAGATCTTTCTATACAGAAGTTATGTTCTAATTCACACTGTTGGTAGAGTTTCTCTATGCATTCTACAGCCTGTACAGACTGGCAAGGGTGATCAAGACCCATGATAGTTTAGTGTAGTGTCCAATATCCATTCTACATTGATTGTTTTGTTACTAGAGTATAGGAATCAAGTTTGATAGGCTTTTTAAGCTACTAGACTGTAAAATCCATTATAGTGCCTCCATGCTTAAAATGGCTCTAACCTAAGCATACACTAGTGGAAATGGATGAAACCATAGGGTATGATAGGTTAGAGTCTGTACATATAGTTTTTCTTTCATTTGTCTCATGGCATCAATATAGTTCAAGCACCCATAATCTAAAGGAAAGAAATTAGTGGCATTGGGTGGAAGCTAAGAGAGTCCCCTTTAAGATTCAAGAGGTTGGAGGAAGTGATTAGAGGTTTGGAGACCAATTTGAAGGTTTTTTGTGCAAACAGGTCCAGAGGCCTAATTAATAGGCTTAAAACTAGGGCCTTCTAGTAAATTGGGTTGTGGGTTTATCCAAAATCTTAAACTTAGGATTTGGAAAGGGCTTTTGGATACCTTAAATATTTTAAAGGTCTTTTGTGAGGTTATTTGGGGATTTTGGAAGCTTAAAGCCAAAATCAGGGAAAATAGCCCTAATAGGAATTGAGCCAATTAGATCTCTATAGAGTTTGATACTTATTGACTTGGTAGACTATCTAGAAGTGCAGGGAAGGGTTCCACATGATTTTTTAAGAGATTAGAATTAGGTGGATAGTAGAAGTAATGTTTGGGAAGATCCTAAGCAAGGGTTTGAGGTTCTAGAGGGGAATTCTAGTGGAGAAGCCTAGGGAGTTGAAGGCCTAATTGGTCTTGGAGGTGTTGGGTCTTTCCCTTTGATCTTCAACTTGTAGATTTATACTTTGGTGGATAAATTTAATGATACTTTGACTCTATCACCACTCCAAAGTCTACAAGGAAGAGGGAGAATTAATAAGGATCAGAGAGATCCTCCTACACTTTGAGCCAAGATGCTCAGGCGGGTGTACCCTTGATTCACTTATTGAAAGGAATCACTAACTAATAGACATTTATACCCCTTAATAATTGATTAAAGATTTTATCATTTATATATATGTGTGTGTGATTGATGATGATGGACTGCTTCTAGAGAATAGATCAGTGCCTTAACCTAGGGCATAGAGTCACTAAATAACTTATACCAACTGAAAATTCTAACTCAAACATACTTGAATTTAGGATAAGTGCTTTGCCTATTATCCCTCTCACTCACATACCAGGACATCAAATTCTTATCAAGCCATGAACTCACTAAAATTACCTGAAAGACTTTAATCCTAACTTTGTTAAGAACGCAAAGATAATTTCACAATACTCTTTGTTTACCATATGCTAACTCACTTTGTGACATTAAAATATATGAGCTCAATATCAAAACAAGAAGACATACACCACTATGAGATTGGAATTCAACTATATTCTCATCAAAACTTACAGAATCAATACATTATTCAGACAACAATATGCAAAGAGAAACAAAACTATAAATCCAAGCTCTCCTTGTTCAATATAAAACCATCAACAACAACCCCTAATACAAAAAATATTATGCAATATATACCCCCCTAGTCATCTTGAAATCCCAAAATAGGATGCAACAAGCTACTGATGACTAGGGTTAGGGTTTCACCCACCAGACCAACTAGAAACAGTAAAAAATTTATTACCGGGGAAGAAACCTAGGCAACTAGGAGAACATAGATCCCAGAGCGATCTTCAATCATGACAAAATCCCTGAGAAAGTACTGAGAACCACAAAAAATCCCTAATTTGTCAGCCAATTCGGCCACCTGCAACATGCCTCGAGCACAAAGAACATAGTATAGACCCCTGCAAACGATCATGGAACATCCTGGACCACACTGCAACAGTCAAAAAAACTAATTCTACCAGATCCTGCCATGAAAGCATTAAATTTTGGTCCTTTCTGTCATTGGAAACCCTTAGAAAATTTGAATTTGAAATACAACGATCATCTCCAAGTGCCAGCAACAAATCAGTGGTCAACATTTGAAATTAGGTCAACTTTATATTGTGACCGTCAAATCTTTGTCTTTTCTCAGGCTTTATGACTTATCTTTTAAAAAGACCCCAGTCAAACTTAGTGAATTGGTGACTGAAACAAATTGGCCATTTACAGAAAACTTTATACTACCACCAAATAGTTTAGCAATGACGTGAGCACAATGTTCACTAAATCACTAGCTTTTTAGAACTCTGCTATTTTATTTAGCAAACAAGTGAAACCTCTTGAAATTTATCAGAACCACTAAACACTTTATCTGAACTGCTAGGCCTTTGATAACCCTGGGCCTACTTGAAAACCTACCACATGTCACCATATCATTCACTGCAATCACTCAATCACCATTGACACATGACCCACTGACACGTCCAAGTAAGATTCAAGATCAATGGATGGTGCATGATCTCATGTGGTAGGAATATTCCTTGAGATCATGTGCCCACCATAGATTTAGAAACCTTCATTGTAGGCCCCACTAATAGGATCCCACTCAAAAATTCACTGACCAATAAGAAACTGCCAACTAAGTACACTTAGCAGTGGACCCGCATCGCATTATCACCTCTGAGAAAAGTAAGATTGATGACCAGCATAAGATCTCAAACCTCTGACACATACCATGAGAACTTATGCTCGTCATCAATTTTCTGCAGTTAGCAGGACCCTCTGACAAGCCAAAAACTAGGTCCCATTGACAACTATCGGCATATTGCATCATGGACCAATCAGAAGTGAACACTCCAGAAACACATGGAATATGGTCCCACTGACACAACCAATAACAAAGCTCCATTTGTAACACCTATCAATGGACCCACAACAGTCATCCTGCACACATGGAGAATCAAATGGCTGGTGCATAATCTCAAGGGTTCAAAAGATTCTTTGAGATCATGCACCCACCGTAGATCCTAAATATTTTTCATCATCAAGAAAGCCTGACACCACCCCACTACATAAGATCCCTCAATGAATGAGAGAGTACCACATCGTAAAATCTAGCAAGCAGACAAGTAACTTTTCCTTCACTCACAGGTCCTTCTAAAAACCCTACCATATCATCATTTCTCTCGACCAATAAGGAACTGCCATGTGTGCTTATGTGGCAGTGGACCCACCCATCTAAAGTGTTACATCATGAAAAGGAATCAATGATCATCGTAAGATTTCAAGCCTCTGAAAAAACCCTTGTGAAATTATGACAACAATAGGATTAAGATGGTGTCAGAGCCTGGCCCAGGAAAGATTTAAGCTGAAACTATAGAAAAATTTAGCCCAGGGACTTAGGAAGAAATAAATATTAAGACTTAGGAAATATTAAAACCCATCGGGTGCTAGACTTAGGGAAATATTAAGCATGTGGACCTTAAGGAACTTAAGTGACCCATAAAAGTAATGTTAAAATAGAATAGGGCCAGGGTAAAACAAAGGGTTTTTCATGCAATGGCTAGCTTTTGAATATTTGCTTAGGGTTTAAGGCCAGAGACATGAAAAATACTGTAGAGACTAGGGGAGAGATGATGAAGCCATGAAATTTTTTGCACATGCTAACAGTGGCTCTATCTAGGGATGTATGCCTCCTGTAGGCATAGCAAGGACTTAGAATCACTTGTTAAAGTAGACCTTCCCACTGGAAAAACTGACAATAGAGAGCAACAGGACCAAAACTCTATAGACTAGGACAAAACAGGACAGGGGCAAGCAACTTTACAAAATTTACAGAATGTACAGACCCAACTACTATTCATGGAAAACAAAATACCTTCAATTGAAGTATCTCTTCAAGAATTGTCCATGAACTAGCAATTCTTGAATATCACCATTCGGTTCTTTTACAACATATGAATCCTGGCCCCATTTTTCATGAATTTGATATGGCCCTAGCCAGATGGGATCAAAATTTCCATGTTTTCCCTTATCCTCTAGTCTAGCATTCCAAATTAACACCAAATCACCAGGCTCAAACCTTCTTTCAATAGTCTTCTTGTCATACAAATTCTTAACCTGTAACTGCACTTTGGCATTTCTTGCAACTGAGTCTCTTCTAGTCTCATCCAACCTGATGAGATCCTTAATTCTTAACTCCATTTCATCATCTATGTCATCATCATATAATTGCACAAATTTATACATTTTGAGCAGATTATTTTGAGGCATTCTTGCATGTATTCCATATACTAGGTCAAATGGGGCACAACCAATTTCCCTCTTTACAGTCACCCTATCAGCCCATAGAGCTAATGGCAACTTTGAATTCCATGCTCTTTTATTCTTATCAAGAATCCTCTTGAGGATTTTTATCAAGCTCTTATTAGATGATTATGCCTGTCCATTTCCTTATGGATGATAAGGTGAAGAGTATGACATCTGAATTCCTAGACCTTGGTAGAATTCCTTATATTCGATAGACCTGAAGCACATTGCGTTATCACTAACTATCCTCTCAGGGAAACCAAACCTTGTAACAATATTATTCAATAGAAAATCAATCACCACCCTACTAGTTGCATTCCTTGCAGGTATAGCCTCTACCCACTTTGTAAAGTAATCAGTGGCAACTAAGATCTATGAGTGTCCTCCACTTGACTTGTTTGGTATCTCCCCTATGAAATCAATTCCCCATTTTTGGAAAGGAGCTTGTACCTCTACTGGCCTTAAGGGAACATTAACTAAAAATTTAAGCTTACCAGAGAACCTTTGACAAGCACCACACCTCCTTACCAACTACTCTGCATCCTTGAAGATTTTGGACCACCAGAATTCTGCTCTCAAGATTTTATGAGCAGTTGTTTTACCCATGTAATGCCCACCACAAAATCCCTCATGCATTTCCTTTAGCAACTTGTCAGCCTGATCCTCATCAACACACTTCAAAAGTATGCAATCTAATTTCTTTCTATACAATTTGCATTTCACAATTGCATACTTGATGGCCTGTAATTTCAATGTCCTCTTCTTATTGTCATCCATGTCTGTTGGACATTTCCCATTTCTTAGATAATAGATAATATCTTGATACCAAACACAATCATCCATATCACATGTATAATCAATTTCAGAATGATTTATCTAATTTGCATCTAGATTGGATTGAGCCATCAATTTTGCCAATCCTTTTCCTCTAACCAATTTAGTAATTTGGATATCAATGTTGAATTCTTGGATCCTATTGATCCATCTACATCTTCTCCCAGACACCTCTTGCTATGAGAAAATATCTCTAACTGCTACACTTGGTACAAAGGCAATCACAACTGCTCCCATCAAATAACATCTAAAAGCTTTCACAACCTTGACCAATGCATATGCTTGTTTTTCATTGATTTCATACTTCAATTTAGTAGCTTGCAAAGATTTACTGAAGAATGCAATAGGCTACTCAAAACCATCCTTATTCTTTTGTAACAAATCTTCAACAATAGTGTGAAAAGATGCAAAGGAAAAGATGTGCATTGGAATATTGTAATCAGGTGACTTAAGCATAGGTGCATCCTTAATAGCTTGCTTGATATTATTGAAAGCTTCATTAGGCTCACCCTCCCATGTAATAGAAGATCCTTTCTTCAACATCTTGGATATAGGTTTAGTGACCTCAACAAAGTTTGTTACAAATCTTCTCAAGAAGTTTACCTGACCAAAGAAAGACTAAATCCCTTTAACATTCTTTGGTCTCTGAATCTTATCAATGGCTGCCACCCTCTTAGGATCAATCCTAACTCCTTGCTTCCCCACTAAGTGGCCAAGCAACTTACCTTCAGTGACACCAAATGCACATTTCCTTGGGTTTAATGAAATGGCAAATTCCAAGGCCCTTACAAATATTTTCTCTAAATGATTACAGTGGTCTTCTTCCTTCTTGGAATAGGTAGTTAAATCATCTTGATAAACAACAAGGAAATCATCAATAAAATCTAAAAAGGAAACATCCATTACCCTCTAAAAAGTAGCACCAGCATTTGTGATACCAAAATTCTCACATAAACATATGTCCCCCAAGGTGTAGTGAAAGCTGTTTTGAATTTCTCTGATTCTTTGATAATTACCTGATTATAACTAGAGAAACCATCCATCATAGACATCAATTCTGATCTTGTCACTCTCTGCAACATAACTTCCATATTGGGAAAACAATAGTTATCCTTTAATGAGCTGATGTTCAAATTTTTGAAGTCCACACAAAGTTTGATGTCACCATTCTTCTTTCTGATAGGGACAAGATTTGACACCCAAGAAGAATGCCTAATGGGCTCGATAATCCCAGCATCTCTTAACTTCATCAATTCTTCCTACATCTTAGGTTCCAAAGTGGGATTTATAGGCCTTTGTTTTTTCCAGAAAGGTTTAGTGATGAAGGGTGCTCCCCTTAATACCACAAACACATAACAGAAATAGAGAAACCACAACAATATGCAAGAACAGAAAATTGGCTTCTTATTATCTCCACAAATGTGGAATTACAAACTTTCAGAATTACAATATGCAAAGCCACATGGGAATTCTCTTACAATATTTTGTAGGACAAAGCCTCAAATTATTGCCCAGATTTACTACCTAGAACTATTCTGAATTGCCTAAGACAATAATACAGCCTTCCTTATATAGGTAATTTTCCACCGCCTGGGAAGGTTCCAGAATTTTAGCCAATAAGGCCAACCAAACTTAGAATTATTTTATTTTACATTTTATTACATCATAGTTGGCTCAAGATAACCTTTGAAACCCGAACAGAAATTTTGAAGAAAATTATTTTCTGCCATTTCAGGTGGCCCAACTTCCGAAGACTACAAGTCATCACCAGTTGACCCGATCGGCTATTATAACCCCATTTCAGAAATGCGACAAAGTGCTCTACAAGCTTGATTGGTGCAAGCACTTGTCACCCAAATTTTTGACCTCATCTGAGGCCTCTAAAGCCTTCAAAATTGAGTTCAAAGTTTTTGTACCCTGCTGCCAATACCGAAAATCTTCAATATCTTCTAATATACACTTGATCTGACAATGAAACTTTACTGGTAGACTTATATGACCAAAATGAACCTCCAAGAAAGAAATCAGATCATTTTGAGCACATACAAAAATTACCAAAAATAGTAACTTTCCATAAATAGCAGCTCGCAACAAGATAGCCCTTATTGAATATAAAAATAGAAATTTTTTTTTTTTTTTGGTGATGCAAGATTGCTCTTACACCCAGGATGCTCCTGCATCAAACACCCAGGGTAATTTTAGAAGTGACCCTGTCACGACTCAGGTGTGCAGAGGAAAACCAAGACGGCTAACATCCTCCTTTGTTAGCCATGATGAATCTTCAACAGGTCATCCTTTCCACTTGACTAGATATTCTTCATATGTCCTATTCCTTGTGCTTCTGCCAACACGACTGTCTAGTATATCTTTGATCTCCTTAGTGTCTGAACTAGTTGCTAGAATACTCCACTGTGTTGCTATGATCTCATCTTCAACACCTCCTTCATGATACTCTGTCAGATCTGAAATGTTAAACACTGGTGAAATATTTAGCTCAGTAGGCAATTCTAACTCATATGCATTTCCTGAATCATGTTTCTTCAGTATCCTACATGGTCCAAACTTCTTCATTTTCAGCTTGTTATATGTACCAACTGGAAACCACTCCTTCCACAAATGAACCATGACTTCATCACCAACCTGAAATTCTTTATACCTCCTTTTCTCATCTTCCTTAGCCTTATACTATGTGTTCATCTTGGTAATATGCTTCCTCACCTCCCCATGGACGTTCTTCAAGTGTTCTATAAAATCCTCAGCTTCAGCACTACTTATTTCTCCTTTATCTATCTTCCTCAATTCAGATGCATTTCTTGGACTACTTCCATAGAAAATCTAGAATGGTGATTTACCAGTGCTCCTGTTGACAGAATTATTGTATGCAAATTCCACCTGTGGTAAAATCAAATCCCATCCCGTTGGCTTATCTCCAACCAAACATCTTAGCAAATTTCCCAAACTCCTATTCACCACCTCTATCTGTCCATCAGTCTGTGGATGATGTGATGAACTGAACTTCAAATCTATCTTTAACTTCTTCCACAATGTACGCCAGAAATATCCAACAAACTTAGTGTCCCCATCTGAAACTATGGTCTTTGGAAAACCATGAAGTCTCACTACTTCTCGGAAAAACAATTCTACTACATGAATAGCATCATTAGTCTTCTTGCAGGGAATGAAATGTGCCATCTTCAAAAATCTATCAACAACCACAAAAATTGAATCGTGTCCCCGCTGAGTCCTCAGTAAACCAAGAACAAAGTCCATACTGATATCCTCCCAAGGCTTCTCTGGCATAGGTAATGGCTGATACAACCCTGTATTCTGCTTCACTCCTTTCGCCATCTAACATACTCTACAACTCTGTACAAACTTCTTCACATCTTGCTGCAATTGTGGCCAATAATAATTCTCACCAACCAAAGCAAGGGTTTTATCACGACCAAAATGTCCAGCCAATCCTCCACTATGCTTCTCCTTGATGAGATTCTCCCTCATAGAACTTCGTGGAATGCACAACTGACTCTCTCTGAATAGCATATCATCTTGGATGATAAAATCCATCCATTTCATCCTATCTAGAGTAACAGGTTCTATACAAGCTTTCCAAGCTTCACCAAAATCAGGATCCTCTGGATACAAATTCTTGAGTTCCTTGAACCCAACCACTTCAATCTGCATTTCTGTCAGCAATAGTTGCCTTTTGCTAAGAGCATCTACAACCCTATTAGACTTTCCACTCCTGTGTTTCAAAACAAATGTATAACTCTGCAAAAACTCAACCAATTTCAAATGCCTTTGATTCAATTTTCCTTGACTATTCAAATATTGCAAAGCTTGATGATCAGTATACAAAACAAACTCCTTAGGAAGTAGATAATGTCTCCACTTCTTTAATGCTTGAACTATAGCATAAAATTCCTGATCATAAATAGAATATTTCCTCTTGGCATCATTTAACTTCTCACTGAAATAAGCAACAGGTTTACCTTCTTGGCTCATAACAGCTCCTATTGCAGTACCACTAGCATCACAATCTACTTGAAACACCTTATTAAAATTTGGAAGTGCTAAAATAGGTTGTTCTGTAACTTTTTGTTTCAACAATTGAAAACTCTTTTCTGCCCCATTATTCCACTTAAACTCTTTTCTATCCCCTCTCATTGTTTCAGTCAAGGGTCCATAAATACTGTTAAAATTTTTGATAAACTTTCTGTAAAAGCTAGCCAAAGCATGAAAAGATCTTACCTCAGTAGCACTCCTTGGAGTAGGCCATTCAAGGATAGCTTGTACCTTCTCTGGGTCCATTTTTAGATCTTCTGCTAAAACTACAAATCCCAAATACACTAACTCTTTCTTCACAAAACTGCACTTCTTCAAATTAATCAACAATTTCTCTTCTCTCAGCTTCTCAAATACCATATGAATATGCATCATATGCTCCTCCAATGTCTTACTAAAGATTAGAATATCATCTAGGTAAACAATGACAAACTTACCCAGAAATTTTTTTCAGAACCTCGTTCATAAGCCGCATGAAAGTGCTCAGTGCATTGGTTAGCCCAAAAGGCATGACTAACCACTCATACAGTTCTTCCTTTGTCTTGAAGGCAGTCTTCCATTCATCTCCTTCTCTGATCTGAATTTGATGATATCCACTTTTCAGATCTATCTTTGAAAAATACACAGCTCCACTCAAACAGTCCATAATATCATCCATTCATGGCAATGGAAACTTGTACTTGATTGTGATCTTGTTTATTGCCCTAGAATCTGTACACAACCTCCATTCTCCATTCTTCTTTGGTGCTAATACCACTGGTACAGCACAGGGACTCAGACTCTCATGGATCAATCCTTTCTGTAACAACTCATGTACTTGTCTGTTCAACTCCTCACTTTCTGCAGGTGTCATTCTATGTGCTGCCTTGTTTGGAAAACTCACTCCTGGGATCAAGTCCATCTGATGACTGATCTTCCTGACTGGTGGTAATCCATCAGGCATGTTATCAGATACAATATCCTAAAACTTATTCAACAAATCTATAACTTCTACAGGAACATCTTCTACTTCCTCTTTACCAGCTTTTGGAATTAAAGCAAAACATACATGCTCATGCCTCATACCATCTAAGAATTTTCTTCCATCAACAAATGTTATTCTTGCATTACCACATACCTTTTCTTTAGTCTCCTTCAATGGATTTAGCTTATGTCACACTCCATCCTTTGTCAGGGAATAGGTATTCACATGACCATCATGTACAGCACATCTGTCAAACTACCATGGTCTACCCAACAACATATGACATGCATCCATAGATATGATATCACACAATACCTCATCTTGGTATCCACCAATCTTGAACTTCACTAGGCATTGTTCATTGACCATGACCTTGTGGTCATCCTGTACCCAGGCAATCTGATATGGATGTGGGTGTTTCTGTCTCTTGAGCTTCAACTTTGTCACCATCTCTTCTGACACCAAATTTTCAGTGCTTCCACTATCGATAATCACATCAGAGCATTTACCCTCACACTTGCATCGAGTGCGAAATAGGCTCCTCCTTTGTTCAGGTTCATTCTCACCACTCAGCAAGACTCTTTTGTTAATTAGCGTTTCTCTTCTTTCAGCATCTTCAAAATTTGATGATCTAGCATCTTCATCTACATGTGCAACTCTGGCCTAGCCTTCATTTCTCCTGTCTATTCTACCTTGGTGTTGAGGACATTCAAATGCCCTATGACCTTCTTCTCCATAGTGAAAACATGTTCCATGGAAGCCTCCTCTTCCAGATCCTTGTCCTCTTCCCCTTCCTCTCTGATCTTTATTACTCTGATCCTGGAAATGATTGGAATTATTTCCTCTCTGATTCTGACTGCTACTAGCCTCATCCTTCTTTTTTGGATCTTCATTTCAGCCACCATATGACCGTTTGCCAGATCTTCCACCATGACCTCTTCCATTTTGTCTGCTCTCAAACTTCTTGTTCAGCTTTTCCTCTACTTTTAGGGAAAACTGGTATGCCTCCTCAATACTGTTCACTCAAACCAGATTCAACTCCTCTTGAATGGTTGGCCTTAACCCATTAAGGTATCGGGCAACTTTCTCCTTATCAGCTTCTACATGGCCTGTTCTAATGAGGAGTCGATAGAACTCCTCTATATACTCCTGAACAGATCTTCCTGCTTGCTTCAAACTCTGCATTTTCTTCAGTAGGTCAAGCTCATAATCAACAGGAATGAATTTTCACTTCAATTTATCCACCATCCAATCCCATCTCATGATTTTCTCTTTTCCCCTTCTATTTCGCTCCAACTGAATCTCTTGCCACCATATCTTCGCATGACCTTTCAGTCTGGCCTTTGCAAATTTGACGCTATCAGGATCCTCAACATCTTCATACTCAAAATATTCCTCACATTCATTGATCTAGTCGATCAATTCCTCTGGGTTAAGATTTCTAGAAAATGTAGGAACCTCAATCTTAGGTCTTTTCCCAATCTTGAAAATCGCCCAAAAAAGTCTTTCTTCCTCCTGGTTCACAATTTCAACTTCTCCTTCTTGATATTCTTCTTTGGCTTCATCCTCGCTTTCGTCTCTAATATTAAGATTCATTCCTCTGTGAATCTCTTTTTACAATGCTCGCACTTGTCTCTGCAGCTCTCTAACCTTAGGTGTCACAGCACCAGCTCTTCCACCACATTCTCTTCGTAGAGGCATTTTCATGATGCGCACTAAAACCCTAACCACGGTCTTGGTACAAACTACCTCACAGTCGGTGATCTATTTACACACTCAAGAAAACCTACTCTGATACCACTTGATGAAGGGTGCTCCCCTTAATACCACAAACACATAACAGAAACAAAGAAACCACAACAATATGCAACAACAGAAAATTGGCTTCTTATTATCTCCACAAATGTGGAATTACAAACTTTCAGAATTACAATATGCAAAGCCACATGGGCATTCCCTTACAATATTCTATAGGACAAAGCCTTGAATTATTGCCCAGATTTACTACCTAGAACTATTCTGAACTGCCTAAGACAATAATACAACCTTCCTTATATAGGCAATTTTCCACCACCTAGGAAGGTTCCAGAATTTTAGCCAATAAGGCCGACCAAACTTAGAATTATTTTATTTTACATTTTATTACATCATAGTCGGCTCAAGATAACGTTTGAAACCTGAACAGAAATTTTGAAGAAAATTATTTTTGCCATTTCAGGTGGCCCAACTTCTGAAGACCACAAGTCATCAGCAGTTGACCCGATCGACTATTATAACCCCATTTTGGAAATGCCACGAAGCACTCTACAAGTTTGACCGGTGCAAGCTGTTGTCACCCAAATTTTCAACCTCATCTGGGGCCTCTAAAGCCTTCAAAACTGAGTTCAAAGTTTCTGTACCGTGCTGCCAATACCAAAAATCTTCAATATCTTCTAATATACACTTGATCTGGCAATGAAACTTTACTGGCAGACTTATATGACCAAAATGAACCTCCAAGAAATAAATTAGATCATTCTGAGCACATACAAAAATTACCAAAAATAGTAACTTTCCATAAATAGCAGCTCGCAACAAGATAGCCCTTATTGAATATCAAAATAGAAATTTTTATTTTTTTTGGGTGATGCAAGATTGCTCTTACACCCAAGATACTCCTGCATGATTTAGCATCTCCCTTCAAAGGAATGATATGTTGAAACAAGTCCTCTCTATAAACCTTTAGGTCATCATATGACCATGCAAAAACATGCCTGAATTTTCTCAATGACTCAATCAAAGATTTTCTGACATTGTGAGACATGTCCCTACCAATGTATACCTTCTTAGGTGCCTCATGTGTTCCAAGGTTTATCTCCTCTAGATCAGCATGATCTTCTCTTTTGATATTCTTTTGAACTCTACCCTAGTTATCAAAGACAGTCTCCAAAACAACAAGCCCCTTGGGCACCTTGTTAGTTCTAAGTTGAATAACTTCATTGCCAAAGACAACTTCTTTTTCTTCTATCAACTCAACCAAGGTTGAAAAATCAAATTCCTGACCATGATACTGATCTTCACAACTCATAAACTTCAAGATATCATTATCATCATCAAAAAATTTCCAATTTTCAATATTGTCTAGTACACTAGTCCTAGCCTGAATTTCAACTTTAGAGATACTAGTAAATGTAATATCACTGGGATTGATTGCTATATTGGCTAACAAGTTAGCCATCTTATTGTTACTCCTACCCTTCCACTCAATATTGAAGGCATCAAAATGTTCAATCAAATCCCAAACTACATTCCTATATTGTTTTAACCTTTTGTTCTTGGAAGCATATACTGACCTAACTTGGGACACCACCAACTCAAAATCACTAATAACACTTGAGCACTTAATACCATGTTTTTGTGCCAACCTCAGTCCTAACAACAATGCCTCATACTCTACTATATTGTTGGTACAAAAGAAATTGAATGTGAAAGAAAACTTGTAGGTGTTTCCATTAGGAGAAATAAGTAAAATACCTACTCCCGCTCCATCCTTGCAATTTGCACCATCAAAGTACATTACCCACAAATCACCCTTCACAAAATTAACACTTACCTCAACTAGGATAGGTGACAAAATAGGTTCCTTCTCAAGTACAGGGATCTCTACCCTAAAAGCATTAATATCAGTATCTACAAAACATGTAGTTTCATTATCAATACTTCTCTCAATCATGTGGCATACTCTTGGTTCTCGCTCAATCTTGACAAATTGATCAACAATTTTGAAAGTGGCATAGGATAGATCACATTATAAACTTCCACCCATGGCAGCACTCCAACTTCTTGATAGTATCATCCCATAATGAGGAGGGATGTCCACCACCAAAACACTCATTGTTAACTCTTTCTCTGGATATGCTGCCAGCCTATATGGCATTGCATTTATAGTCCCAATGACTGGTACCTCCCTTTGATCCATTGCACAACATTTACCTTGAATTGTATCAACTTTAAGGCCCAACCTTTTCATAATCTTAAAAGTCATAATAGTATTAGAGGCACCACTATTAATCATACAATTTCTTAATTTCATTCCATTCACAAGGACACTTAAAAAGAATGGATCAATGTTTTCAAGGCTAGCATTGATAGAACTGTCCAAATATATAGGAGGAATTTGAGATAAAATTCCCTGAGTAGCAACACCTTTCAAAACTTTATCCTAAGACCCATTGTATGCAACATCATTATTATGAACATTATCTACCTATTCCATAGCTCTGTCTTTTTGTTCAAGGATCCTCAACAATTCTGACAATGGAACCTTAACTGTAATTTGGGAGAATATAGATAACATATCAACAAGAGCAGAGGAAGGAATATCAATCTACACTACCTTAGTATCCTTATGCTTATCTCATACATTAGGTGTATTGGCCACCCTCACTTTTTCATTCCTAGCCATTGTGTTAACTAGCTTCTCAATCTCACTAGAAAATCTTTCAACTCCAACTCCCTTAGGCTCACAATTCTTACCTTTTACATTCTTGAATTTCACCATGTGATCACCTTTTGATTTGTTCTCATTAGGCTCTCTGGAGTTGGTACTCTTTATAAACATTCTTGCAGCTTTTCCATTTATATCCCTTCCCATCATGCCCCTAGTTTCCACTTGGGAAATCATTTCTCCAGCAATCCTATCCATCTCTTCTCTAGAAGGTCTTCTTAAATTTACTGTCTTAGAAGAAGAGTTCATGTTACATGTCTTCTTATCAATGTCTTCACTATCAGAAAAAACCTCTTGATGAAAAAGGGCCTGAGTGTGTCTCTTCACATTTACATCTTCTTCTTCATCAAAATCAGAATCATCTTCATATCCTAGATATGAAGTAGCCATGTTGCATCCAACATCATCTTGATTCTCTTCTTGATGTTTCTCCTCATTGCCACAATCTTGATTTGCAGCCATAGAATGTGCAACCACATAATGCTCTACAAAATGAGGGGACTGGCATGCAACACACCAATGTATGTCCTCCATGACATTTATTGAAGCTTTTTGTAGAGGGTTAGGGACACCTCTATCATTGTTCCCTCTTGCAACAGGGACAACAAGCTTTCCATCCTTCCATTGGGTGTTGTAGGGGTAGTTCTGCAATCTATTCTACTTATTAAAATTATTGTTGAACTAAAGCCTTTCATTGGTAGGAGCACTGATATTCCTATTTGCAAGTGCCTTCAGATCCTTCAATGCATTGAGTACTTATCCAATTTATCTTCTTCTTGCCTCCTAGTTCCAACATTTCTATCATTTTCTTTTTTGTATTTCTTGTCCCCAAACAACTTAGGGTCATCTCTCTTCCCACCCAACTTCCCTGATATCTTCATATTGTTCTCAATATTGATAGCAATCCTAAAATCATCTCTAAGAGTTCTTGGCTCTTTGTCCCTCAACAATTAACCCATCTTCCCATCAAATGCATTGAAGTATGTGGTTAGACAAACATTGTCATCTAACCGCATAACTTGGAATAACTTATGCATACCCTTCTGAAATCTCATGTTGAATTCAGTTGTAGACTCATTCTGATTTTTTCTTATGGTATTGAATTCATTCAACATGAAACTAGCATTATGCCTATCACCATACTAATCTTTGAAACATCTCTCAAAAGAATCCTAAGTATCAATACATTTATCAGGAAGTCTCTTAAACCAATCTCTAGCATCCTCCACCAAAGATTGAACAAATAATTTCATGACTACATCCTCATACTCAGCCTCATAATCATTAAGCATATCAACAAATAACCTAAGATGTTCCTCACAACTAATAACATTATTACTAGAAAACTTAGGTACTTTATCTCTTATATCATTTGGAAAAGTATTTGGGTAGCCTAGTATCCTATAAAAACTAATTTGCCTATAGCCTTCTAGTTGCATAGGTCTTCTTTGAAATCCTAAACTAGTGTTCCCACTAGAATTATTATTTTTATCTACATTCCCACCCACATGCACATTTGACTATCTATTAGGATCAACAAATGATTTGGTAGATACATTAGGAATTAGATTACTAGTAGTAGCATTGCTAAGTGGGACAGTAGTGTTCATAGATGGCATACCTAGTTGAGTAGCAGAAGGGCCACAAACATTAGCTGATGAAGCTTTCAAGTACTGGATCTTTCTTCTTTTCTCTGCAATAGCAACATCAACTTCAGCTCTTTCCAACTCTTGAGCTAGAGCCTCATCCTCTTTTCTTTTTCTTTCTATCTATGTCTCCCTATTTGATTTAGGTGGTGGGACCCCTAGTATTGTTAATGATCTTCTTGTTTTATGTCCCACCATCTTTTTCTTTCCTCTCTCACTAGCGGCAATAGTAGGCCTAGTGATAGGGAGGGAAGCATAACTTTGAACCTGTCTAACCACAAGGCCCTCTTTATCAAATTCATGATCTTGCAGTAAGTGCTCCTACTCACTCCTTAAAGCATTAAGATCACCAAAGACATCATGTTGCAAAGTCTTAGGAGTAGAAGAAAGCATCTTGTTTCTCTCCCTCATTTCATTAATCTTTCTAAGGAGAGACTATCTTTCTATTAGAGCATTCACCTTTTCAGCTTCTCTTTCCTTTTGTAACCTCTTATGTATGGCATCCTTCTCTGCCAACCGCAACCTTAGTGCATTTAAATCATCTGGGTCTATCATAACATCATTAGAATCTGGTGACACATCCATATTAGTGAGACTTTGATATGGGAAATGGACTTGCCTTGGTCTCATGGGCTCTCTTCTAAAATTATCCTCATCAAGATCTAAATCAATCTCAAAACCCATCTCTCTAGCTTGTTCATCCTGACCTATAGGTAATGAACCCTTGTCCTAAAATACAACCTTTGGGGTATCATAAAATTTATCTTCAAAGTGACCACCATCTGATCTAGAAACTCTATCTTGTGAACATTCCTCACTTGAGCAAAAATGTGGTGCTCTACCTCTGGTATTTCTTTCTTCTCTTATGGGAGCACTAGTAGACTCACCATTCCTTTTGATCCAACTCTTCTTCTCCTATCTAGGTAATTGTTCTAGAATGACCTCTAGATTTTTCCTGACAAAGGACCTAGTATTACTCCTTTTGTCCATGATTTGTAGTCTATAACACTAGTTTTAACACTTTTGAGTCACCACCCACCAAAGTGGAAATGTTTAATTGAATACAATAGGAAAAAAAGAGTGCACTTTGAAAACTTTTATCTCTAGACTCTTCCTAGCAGAGTCACCATTTTGTTGGTGACTCGAATGGGCCAAATCAATCTGGTCAATAAGATATTGAAATTTTGTAAAATAACTAGAGATCCTAACAAGTGTACTTCCTTGTTGTTGTTCTCCCTAGTAGAGTCACCATTTTGTTGGGTCTTTCCCTTTGATCTTCAACTTGTAGATTTATACTTTGATGGATAACTTTAATGATACTTTGACTCTATCACCACTCCAAAGTCTACAAGGAAGAGGGCCAATTAACAAGGATTAGAGAGATCCTCCTAAACTTTGAGCCAAGATGCTTAGGTGGGTGTACCCTTGATTCACTTCTTGAAAGGAATCACTAACTAATAGACATATATACCCCTTACTAATTGATTAAAGATTTTATCATTTATATATGTGTGTGTGATTGATGATGATGGACTGCTTCTAGAGAATAGATCAGTGCCTTAAACTAGGGCATAGAATCACTAAATAACTTATACCAACTAAAAATTCTAACTCAAACATACTTGAATTTAGGATAAGTGCTTTGCCTATTATCCCTCTCACTCACATACCAGGACATCAAATTCTTATCAAGCCATGAACTCACTAAAATTACCTAAAAGACTTTAATCCTAACTTTGTTAAGAAATCAAAGATAATTTCACAATACTCTTTGTTTAGCATATGCTAACTCACTTTGTGACATTAACATATATGAGCTCAATATCAAAACAAGAAGACACACACCACTATGAGATTGGAATTCAACTATATTCTCATCAAAACTTGTAGAATCAATACATTATTCAGACAAAAATATGCAAAGAGAAACAAAACCCTAAATCCAAGCTCTCCTTGTTCAGTATAATACCATCAACAACAACCCCTAATATAGAAAAACTTCTGCAATATATCCCCCTGTAGTCATCTTGAAATCCCAAAATAGGATGCAACAAGCTACAAATGACCAACTGGAAATACTTAAAAATTTATTACAGGGGAAGAAACCCAGGCAACCAAGAGAAGACAGATCCTAGAGTGATCCTCAATCATGACAAAATTCTTGAGAAAGTACTGAGAACCACAAAAAATTCCCAATTTGTCAACCAATTCGGCCACCTGCAACATGCCTCGAGCATAAATAGCAGAGTAAAAACCCCTACAAATGACCATGGAACACCCTGGACCACACTGCAAGAGTCAGAAAAACCAATTCTACCAGATCCTATCATGAAAGCATTCAATTTTGGTCCTTTCTATCACTGGAAACCCTCAAAAATTTTGAATTTGAAATACAACGGTCATTTCCAATTGCCAGTAGCAAATCGGTAGTCAAATTTTGAAATTAGGTCAACTTTATATCACGACCGTCAGATCTTTCTCTTTTCCTAAGCATTATGACTTATCTTTTAAAAGACCCCAGTCAAACTTAGTGAATTGGTGAGTGAAGGAAATCAGCCATTCGCAGAATACTTTATACTACCGCTAAATAGTTTAGTGATTATGCAAACATAATGTTCGCTAAATTGCCAGCTTTTTAGAACTCTACTATTCTATTCAACGAACAAGAAAAACCCCTTGAAATTTATTAGAACCACTAAACACTTTATCCAAATTGCTAGACCTTTGATAACCCTAGGCCTACTTGAAAACTTGCCACATGTCACCATATCATTCACTGCAATCAGTCGGTCACCACTGACACATGACCCACTAACATGTCCAGGTAAGATTCAAGATCAATGGATGGCACATGATCTCATGGGGTAGGAATATTCCTTGAGATCATGTGCTGACTGTAGATTTAAAAACCTTCACTGCAGGCCCCACTGACAGGATCCCACTTAGTAATTCACCAACTAATAAGAAAGTAACAACTAAGTACACGTAGCAGTGGACCTGCATCACATTATCACCTCTGAGAAAAGTAAGATCGATGGTCAGCATAAGATCTCAAACCTCTGACACATCCCATGAGAACTTACGCCCGTCATTAATTTTTTATAGATGTTAGGACCCTCTGAGAAGCTGAAAACTAGGTCCCACTGACAACTACCAACATATTGCATCATGGACCAATTAGAAGTGAACACTCTAGAAACACATGGAAAATGGTCCCACTAACACAACCAATAAGAAAGCTCCATTTGTAACACCTATCAGTGGACCCACAATAGTCATCTTGCACACATGGAGAGTCAAACGGCTAGTGCATAATCTCAAGGGTTCATAAGATTCTTTGAGATCATGCACCTATCGTAGATCTTGAATCTTTGCCATCATCAAGAAAGCCTGACACCACCCCTCCACATAAGATCCCTTGAAAAATGATAGACTGCCATGTCACAAAATCCAGCAAGTGGACAAGTAACTTTTTATTTTCTCATAGGTCCTTCTGACAACCCTTCCATATCATCATTTCTCTCGGCCAATAAGGAACTACCATGTGTGCTTATGTGGTAGTGGACCCACCCATTTGAAATGTTATGTCATGAAAATAAATCAATGGTCGTCGTAAGATCACAAGCCTCTAACAAAACCCTTGCAAACTTATGACAACCATAGGATTAAGATGGTGTCAGAGCCGGGCCCAAGAAAGATTTAAGCTGAAACTATAGAAAAATTTAGTTTAGGGACTTAGGAAGAAATAAATATTAGGACTTAGGAAATATTAAAACCCCTCAGGTGCTAGACTTAGGGAAATATTAAGCACATGGACCTTAAGGAACTTAAGTGACCCACAAAAGTAACATTAAAATAGAATAGGGCTAGGGTAAAACAAAGGGTTTTTCATGCAACGGCTAGTTTTTGAATATTTTCTTAGGGTTTAAGGCTAGAGACATCAAAAATACTAGAGAGACCAAGGGAGAGATGATGAAGCCATGAAATTTATTGCACGTGCTAACAGGAGGTAGTGTATCTTCTAGATATCAACTATAATTTAGAGGAGAAGTTGGTAGAGAGGATCTTGGAGATCCAAAGTGAGGAAGGTAACACAAGGACTAACCATTGGATTGTTAGAAGGAGCTAGAATCTCAGAGATAATACTTGAAACCAAACCCTCTGCATCAGAGTGGTATCAAAGAAAGAATTTCTTTAAGTTTGTGTATGTCTGAAGGGGAGGAGAGTCAAGAGGTTGATAGCATGCCTCCAAAGGAAATGAGTAGAGGTGCCATAGTGGACTTGGTCCAAGAGTTGTTGGCAAAGGCCAACTTGACAGAATCAAAAGGGAAGAGAATCACTAAATGGGGTGATGAGAGTGAAGATGAAAATGAAAGTCAAATAGGGGAGACTTATAGCATGGGTAAAGAAATAGTTGATGATAAGGACAAGGTGTTCTTGGATGCATTCAAATCCATTAACAAGGATAGCATGGAAGACATACCTTACTATAGTGGCAGTTTTAATGGAGAAGAGTTTTTGGATTGGCTAGAGGCCATAGAAAATAAATTTGATTACAAGGAAGTGGTAGAGGAGAAGAGAGTCAGCTATGCCAAAGCTAGGCTTAAGGGATATGCATTGGTGTGGTGGAACATGATGCAAGATGATAGGATAGCTAATGGGAAGAAGAAGGTAGTTTCATGGGAAAGGACAAAAATCAGGTTGAGGGTACAATTCTTGCCCACTGATTATGAGATACAAATGTATCAAAGGCTACAAAATATAAGACAAGGGGAGTTATCAGTCAACACTTACACTAAGGAGTTCAATAAGCTAAGTCTAAGAGCAAGAAGGTAGGAAGAAGAGGTAGAAAAGGTAGCAAGGTACCTCAATGGATTGAGGCAAGGGATCCAAGATGAAATCAACATGTTGGCTCCTAATAACATGCAAAAATGATTTTAGTTGGCCTTAAGGGTGAAGGACAAAGCTAGGAGGAAGAATGGTAGTGGCTTCCAATCAAGAGATAAGGGTAACAACAATAACAAAGGATTTAGGGGTAGGAATACTTTTGGTAGAGGACAAATCCCAAGTAGGATGGAAGAGACAAAACCTAATGATAGTAATGGAAGAAATCATTATAGGGTTTCATTCCAAAGAGGAGGATATAGAGGAAGAGGGCCACCAAGAGGTAGGTTTCAGTCACAAGAGAGGACCAATTCAGTCTTCACTTGTAGATGTTATAATTTCAATCAAGTGGGGCATACCATGGGTAGATGTCCTGCAAAAGGTTCTTCATCATCCATGGGAGAGAGGAGGAATCAATTAGTACAAGAAGAGGACACCCAAAGTGTCACTTCACCTATCTCCAAGGTAGGACCAGTGTTGGATGGAGAGAATCTCATGTTGAGAAGAACATTGTTGAAGGTTCCTAGCACCATGGAACCACCTCAAAGAAAGATCCTATTCAAAACTACTTATAGGTCACATGGTAAGATATGCAAGGTGATAGTGGATTTTGGATCCACTGAGAACATAGTATCCATAGAGATAGTTGATAAAATAAAGCTTAGGCAGATACCTCACACCACTCCCTACAAGGTATCATGGCTCAATAAAGGATAGAAAATAGTTGTTGATGAATAAACTATGGTCGAGTTTGAGATTGGAGACTATAAGGACAAGGTCCTATGTGACATATTTCTCATGGATGCATGTCACCTTCTTCTAGGATGCCCATAGAAATATGATGTGAAATCCATGCATGATGATGAGATGAATAGTTATATGATCACCAAGTTAGGGAAAAAGTTTCAAATGGATCCATTGCAAGAACCTAATAAGGGGAAACATGTAGGGGCTAGTGCAATGCTTTTGAGTGGGAAAAAGTTCCTTAAGGTTATGAAGAAGGAGAAAGAGGTCTATTATGTAGTGGTAATGAAGCCAAAAGAGGAGGCTGAGGAGAAGGTTAGCATAACCTTAGAGGTACAAACATTGTTGGACAAGTATCATGATATAGTGGATAATGGTTTGCCAAGTGCATTTCCACCCATGAGGGAAATAAGCCATCAAATAGACCTCATTCTTGAAGAAAACTTGCCAAACAAAGTGGCATACAAGATGACACCAAGCAAAAAAGCATAGATAGCTAAGAAAATTCAATATGTGTTAGATAAGGGGTTGATAAGGAAGAGTTTGAGTCCTCGTGCCAAAGAAGGGAGGTACATGGAGGATGTGCACTGATTTAAGGGCCATCAACAAGATCACCATTAGGTACAAATTTCCAATGCCAAGAATTGAAGACTTGTTGGATAACATAGGGGGTTCATGCTACTTCTCCAATGTGGATTTGAAATTAGGCTACCATCAAATCAAAGTTAGGCCTGGTGATGAATGGAAAATAGACTTCAAAAAAAATGAAGGGTTGTATGAATGGCTTGTGATGCCATTTGGCCTAACCAATTCCCCTAGCACATTCATGAGGCTCATGAATGAAGTATTGGAAGACTTCATAGGTAAGTTTGTAATAGTTTATCTTGATGAGATTCTAATTTTTAGTAGGTCTAAAGAGGAACACATGGAGAATTTGGAGCAGGTCTTGAGGAGGCTACATAAAGAGAAGTTGATGATCAATCAAGATAAGTGTGAGTTCTTGAAAATTGAACTAGTTTACCTTAGTTTTGTGGTTGCTAATGGTTGCATGAAGATGGATCCTGATAAAGTTAAGGAAATCTTGGATTGGCCTACACCTAATTCCATAAGTGATGTTAGGAGTTTTAATGGTTTGGCATCATACTATAGGAATTTTGAGAGAAATTTTAGTCATGTGTGTGCACCTATACTTAACACCATCAAAGGTGGAATCAAATGTCAATTCAAATGGACTAAGGTAGTTGATAAGGGGTTTGAAATGTTGAAGAAGAGGATTGAAGAACTACCTACCTTAAGGTTCCATGATTTCAATCAATTATTTGTGGTTGAATTTGATGCTAGCAAACTAGCCATTGTAGCAGTACTAAGCCAAGAGGGACACCCTATGGCATTCTTCTTTGAGAAGTTGAATGAAGCTAAACAAAATTACTCCACCTATGATTTTTAGTTGTATGTAATGATGAAAGCACTCAAATAGTGGAGACATTATCTCCTGCCAAGGGATTTTGTGGTCTATACAAACAATCATGCCCTTAGCTTCTTGAATGGGCAAGACAAGTTTAACCGAAGACATCTTAAGTGGGTTGAATCCTTACAAGCCTACACTTTTGTGATCAAGCACAAGAAGGGATTTTGTAATAAGGTTGTTGATGCTCTTAGTAGAAGAGTGTTAACTATTCAAGAAATTCAGTTGGAAAGTGTGAGTATGGAAGATTTTAAAGGCCTCTATAAGGAGGATAGAGACTTCAAGGATGCCTATGAGACATTTGAAAGGTTTAGGTAGGGAGTCAAGGTAGAATTTAGTTTGTATATATTGTAGTAGGGACTATTATTCTAGGGACACCTTATATGTATACCTCAATGATCAATCAAGGAGAACATAGTGAAGGAGAAGCACCACGGAGGTTTGGGAGGCCACTTTGGAGTGGATACAACACTAGAGCATGTGAATAGGCACTACTATTGGCCTAAAATGCAATTAGATGCTAGGAAGTTTGTGGAAAAATGTTAGATCTACCAAAGGGCTAAAGGATAGAGCAGTAATAGTGGACCGTACCAACCCTTATCCATACCTTAAAGACCTTGGGAGTTCTTGAGTATGGACTTTGTTTTAGGGTTTCCAAAGACATCTAGAGGACATGACATTGTATTTGTGGTGGTGGACCATTTTAGAAGGATGAAACACTTCATACCATGCAAGAAAACTAATGATGCTTCACAAATTATAGGACTATTTTTTAGAGACATTGTTAGGATCCATGACTTGCCATTAAACATAGTAAGCAATAGAGACAACAAGTTTGTGGGCCACTTTTGGAGAACCCTACGTAATATGTTAGGTACAAATTTATCATTTTCTTCAGCCTACCATCCACAATTAGATGGAAAATTGGAAGTAGTGAACATGTCACTAGGAAATTTGTTAAGATGCTTGACTAAATACCATGGATAGTCATGGGATCACATCATTAGGTAGGCATAATTTTCCTATAATGACTCCATTAATAGGAGTATAGGTAAAATCCCCTTTGAGATAGTCTATGGGAATCATCCTAGGGGAATCCTAGAGTTGAGAGATCTCAATTTTTAGGACAAGAAGAGTCCTCAAGGTGAGACATTCATAGAACAAGTGAAGGAGTTGCATGAGCAGGTCAAAAGAACCTTGCAAAAATAGGAAGAGAAGTACAAAGCTAACGTAGATCAATCTAGGAAATATTTTCAATTCAAGGTAGGGGATCTATTCCTTCCCTATCTCAGGAAGGAGAGATTACCCAAGGTTCAACCTACTAAGTTCCTCATGAAGAAGATAGGACCCTTGAAGATTTTGCAAAAGTATGGAAAGAATGCTTATGAAGTGGAGTTGCCCCTTGATTTGGGCTTTTCACCCATCTTCAATGTTTTTGATTTGTATCCCTATAAGGGACCAGCATTAGATAGAGGTCTAATTGACCTTTCAGCTTTGGGAGATGATGATTGGGTTAAGGATTTTCCAAGCCTCATCCCTTTGCAGTTGGAGATTATCTTGGATACTAAGCTGATTAAGAGGACAAGGAAAAGAACATATAATGAGTACCTAGTTAAATGGAAAGGATTACCTGATGTTAAAGCTATATGGATGATAGATCTATACATCTTGCAACATGGAGTCACCATTGTAGACCTCCTAACTCAAGTGACTTGAGTTCTTTGTCCCAGGGGAGTATGGTGAATGGAACCTCCCACTACCTTGATGAGTTAGTGAGTATTTAGGTTTGTATTAGGAGTTTGTGTGAGTTTTTAGAATAAGGTCCATTTGATTGGAACCATGTTTGAGATTGTAAGATCCAAATGAGCTCAAGGAGAGTTAGTGATCCATTTGGTCTAAAATGGCCTAAAATATATCAAATAGATAGGTTTGGTTAGGAATGGTCTAAATAAGGTCTTAGAACCTTAAATTCCTTTATTTTGGACTTAGGATTCATAACTCATCATTGAGTTGGCCTACAGGCCAAATCAAACACCTTGGCACAACATTGCTAAGCAACTTTGCAAAGTTGCTTGAGCAATTTTTGCAACTTTTTGAAAAGTTTCTCAAATGGAGGTTAAGGTGGTTGTAACCACCCATGCTTAATATATGAGCATGAGAATGATGGATTTTTAAGGCTAACAAAGTTTTGAATTGAATTTTATGATTTAGATCTCCCTATACGGAAGTTATGTTCTAATTCACACTGTTGGCAAAGTTTCTCTGTGGATTGTATGACTTGTACGGATTGGAAAGGGTGATCAAGACCCATGATAGTTTAGTGTAGTGTCCAATATCTATTTTGGATTTATTTTTTTGTTACTAAAGTAGAGGAATCAAGTTTGATAGGCATTTCAAGCTACTCGACTATAAAATCCATTACAGAGCCTCCATGCTTGAAATGGCTCTAACCTAAGCATCCACTGGTGGAAATGGCTGAAAATATAGGGGAAAATAGGTGATAGTCTTTAAATATAGTTTTTTCTTTCATTTTTTCCATGGCATCAAGATTTCTAGGCTAGATGGAAAGCCCAATGGCTGACTGTTGAAGACAGGTGAGCCAGGACAGGGTAGAGATGGCGTTAGTTCAAGGACCCATAATCTGAAGGAAAGAACTTAGTGGAATTGGAGGGAAGCCAAAAGATTACCATTTAAGATTCAAGAGGTTGGAGAAATTGATTAGAGGTTTGGAAACCAATTTGAAGGTTTTTTCTGCAGACAGGTCCAGAGGCCTAATTAATAGGCTTAAAACTAGGGCCTACTGGTAAATGGGGTTGTGGGTGCATGCATAATCTTAAACTTAGGGTTTGGAAAGGGCTTGTGGATACCTTCAATATTTTCAAGGTATTCTATGAGGTTATTTACGGATTTTGGAATCTTTAAGCCAAAATCAGGGAAAATAGGTCTAATAGGAATTGAGCCAATTAAGCCTCTATAGAGTTTGATACTTATTGACTTGGTAGACTATGTAGAAGTGTATGGAACGGTTAAAAATGATTTTTGAAGAGAATAGAACTTATTGGAGATTAGAATTAATGTGTGGGAAGAGCTTAATCAAGGGTTTGAGGTTCTAGAGAGGAATTCTAGTGGAGAAGCCTAGGGAGTTGAAGGCCTACTTGGTCTTGAAGGTAGTGTATCTTCTAGATATTAACTATACCTTGGAGGAGAAGTTGGTAGAGAGGATCTTGGAGATCCAAAGTGAGGAAGTTAATACAAGGAATAACCATTGGATGGTTAAAAGAAGCTAGAAGCTTGGAGAGAAGACTAGAACCCAAACCCTCTACATCATAAGATGAAGAAAGTAAATATTGAGAAAACTTATGATCCAAAGGAAAATGAGAGTAAGAAAGATGATATTAGTCTTTCCCCCATAGACACAATTGACTTATAGTCCACTGAAGCATCTCCTAAAATTCCCAAGAGGAAGAAACAAATAGCTATAAGCCATCCATCAACAAGAACCACAAGAAGCAGAGGAAAAAATGTGCAACCACTTCCTGAGGTAGGATTGTTACCAAGTTTACAAGTGTTGACATCCAAAGTGATAGATGAAGGTAGACTTGATCAGATATCAAAGTTTTATGATAGATATCATGAGATAGAAAAATCTGAGATCCATGATATGCTAATAAAACATATGATCAAATTTAAGAAGACTGTGCTAGAAATCAAGACATTGATCCCAGATAAAATTTGGGATATTTTGGACACTTTGATAAGACAAGTTGTTGAAGAAGACATCAGAATAAGAGAAAAAATATTGGATGACAACCCACCAGTATGCTCAATTGAAGAAAAGGCCTTATTAATGGACTTGGTAAAGCCACACCTTAGAACCAATATGAGAACACTCCATATTATGAATAAGGACTATGAGTTGATTTCTAAGGAGAAAAAAAAAATCCTTTGGGAATGTGTTTTTAGAGAAAAACATGCAACCAACATATGTGCCCACAAATCAAGCACCTATTGAGCAAGCCAAAACTAATGAGAACATAAATGCACCTATGACAGGTCCACAAGACTCAGCACCCACAATGACATAAACCACAAAGGCTATGGTATCTATGCCCATGCCTGAAGCAAAGAAAGGCACCATCATGATAGACAATCTTGAGATGGCAACCATAGACAAGGACTTGGACAAGTTCAAAGAGGCATTTATAAGCACCAAGGAAGAAAAAATTCTTTGTGGTAATAATTCACCAATGCAATAAGAGGAAATTTAGATTGAGGACTTGAGAGGACAAGAGGAATAAGAGGAGAAAGAAGAAAAAGAGAAATAAAAAGAAGAGGAGAAAGGACAAGAAGAGAAGGAAAATAAGCCAAAAAATAAGCCATCTATTGAAGTACCTATAAAAGTAAAAATAGATGTGATAATTAGCACACCTCTCACTCCATCAGCATCATTGTTGTCAAGTTTGACTCTTAAAACTACAACTCTAGACTCATGGGGAGAAGAAGACTTAATTAAAATCAATGTGCTTGCAATGGAGAAGGAAAAAGAAAAACAAGTTATGAGGAATCTATTATTTGTTGAATCACTCAACATTTTGAACAACCTATTGCCTACAGACAAGAAAGTGTCAAGCATACACTTAGTAGATGATGTTAGCTCCAATATGACATGTTTCAAAGAAAACTTTTCTAGCCTTGAAGAATCTACATCCAAGGTGGCAGAAGAGAAATATCATAAGAAGAGATTGAGTGAACTAGTTGGGAACTTTGCACTTGACCTTAGCTCTTTGAAGGTTGGTCAAACTTTTTTGAAAGACTTTGCAGCCAAGGGAAGAAGGATAATAGTAGACGGCATGAATAAAGATAAGCTTACTATAGACCTTGCCAAGAAAATCAAATATGTTGAAGCTATTATGATAGTTGTGAGAAAATCAATATTGGATTCCTCATAAGATGTGAATATCAGAAATAATGTCTACGAAGGACAAGTGGATAAGATTGAGAAGGAAAAACAAAAAATAGCCAAGATAAGGGTTGGGCAAGCATAATTAAGACATGCACTTGCACCCTCCTTAGATGTGCTAAATCAAAATATCAAGGAGATCAATGCCACTATGGTGACATATGATCAAGGTCCAAGTTTAGATTTGGAGAAGATGGAGAAGTTGACATATGATTTGTGTTTCCATCTTCAAATAGTCAATGCACTAACAACGTTTTGGCAGCAAGAGATCCAGAACTTGAAGATATCATATCCGGATGTACTCACCTTGTAAATACTTGTTGATACACCTTTTTTTTAGAACCTTTGTTATTAATTTCAAAGGGGGAGTAGAGTATAGAAGGGATAATATTGAGCTATGTATATGATATAAAGGGGAGTAGAGTATATAGCAAAAGGGGATATATAAGTTAGTATATATGTTAGAAAATTTTGTATAAACATATAGTTAGTAACTTGGCCATATTCCTTTGTTGCCATTAATGAAAAAGGGGGAGATTGTTGGAAAGTTGACTATACTGATATATATGAATATGATTTAGTATTCTAATTATGCAAACAAATTCATATGATGTTATAGAGTCAGCACAAGCGGTTAGAACATCAGAATTTGGTTAAGTATGGAAGATTGGACAGTTAGTAGAGCACTAGGTGAATAGAGCATAAACGCACATGTGTATGATTGAGTTATTGTATGCACCATTGAAGATAATATTTTTGGTATGTACTCATGCTAAGTCTAAGAGCGTATAATCAGATAAGTCTATATGATGAAGATACAACTAGTTGAAGAGTCACAGACAGTGAGCGACAGAACAAAACAAAGCATGGAGCCGACTGTTGGTATTTTGGTTAGTGATTGTAATATTGTTTTGTAAAGGCTATGTGCCTATTGTATTTAGGTTTTATACATGTTAATATTATTTTTTGTAAACATGCTTGATCCAATTCACTTGGAAGCATTATATGTAATAGGTTGAAGGCTGACCTAGTTAATAGTTTTGTTTGCACATATAAATAAGACATGCACCTTTGTAATTAAGCATGGAAGTTGTATAGAAAGTTGATAAGATTAGAGAAGAGGTATGAAAAGAGAAGTTAGAATATTTTAGTGCTTTACAAGAGGCTAAATCATAAGCACATAGAGGAACTGATCTGACAAGCAGTGTCAGAATAGCAGTTCACCTTGCAGATAGAGTGTGTATATGAAATCTAGAAGGTTGTATCCTTCACCCACTTAGGCAGTGAGCTCTAGGACAGTGTGTCCTCACCCCTAGTAGGGTTAATTTCAAAATAATCCTAATAGGGTCTACCCCTTGACTAGGTCACTATACTAAAAGCATTGTAAAGATCAACTCCTAATAGGGTTTCAATATCTTCTAACAGTGATCATAAAAAACTAGTGCAATTCTTAGTGGATGTCAATTCCCACCAAGGTTTTTACCTATTAGGGTTTCCCCATAATCATATTTGGTGTTATGTGTTATGGTTATTTATCTTTCTTACATTAATATTCATTTCAGTACTTAAGAAATTAAGTTGAAGTTCAAGATATTAGAAAAATTAATAATATATAGAACACTGATTCACCCCCCCTCTCATTGTTTCCATTCTTGACAATTTGGTCTCCCTTCTTAATTCTTCTTATTCTATTAGCAGCTCTGTGTCTCATTGTAGAAAGATGGAAGAAATGAGTGGTTTGGTCTCCTTCCCTTAAAAAGATGGACCTAGATCTCTACTTCCATAAATTCTCCTCCTATCCTATAATGTTGTGATACTTTGATAGGATAGACTTCTCCTTAGACAATCTAATCTCATCGTAGCCCTATTTTTGGATCTCTTATTGAATGAGATTTAGGTCCGAGATCATCTTGTCTTTTGTAGAGAATATATTTCCAAATTCTTCTTTGTTCCACTGTTTGACATTAAATTAAATGTTCCTAATCTTTTTGGCCACCCTGAACATGGCAACCCTTAACTTCTATATTCCACCATTCTTTAATTTTGTTTTTCAGGTTAGGATGAGATACCCAAAAAAAATTTAATATGAAAGGAAATATCCTTTTCTTGTCTATTTCGTCAAGAGAAAGGGAGATGCGAGAGTGATCATATCTGATTCTAACCAAGGTAGAAAGGTTAAGAGTATAGTGATGCATCCAGTCCATAGTGATCAAGGCATGATCCATCCAGACTTGAATACACTCCCTTCTAATTATTTTCTTGTACCAGGTGAAGTCATCACCTTAGAGATCTAGGTCTAAGAGGGCTTTGTCATTTATGAAATCCATTAAGTCTTGCCTTCTTTCTAGGTCCAGAGAGATCCCACCCTAGTTTCCCCTTCTTTGAGGGGAGTATTTAAATCCCCCATAACAATCCCCTTAGATAGATTAGAGCTAGCCAAAATGGACTTGACCTTTTCCCAATAGGACCTTCTACCTTTTTTGGAGTTAAGAGGGTAAATATTAAAAATAAACCAACTATCATTGTCTTTAATTCTAGTAAAGTTCATAAGGAGGATGTTACCTTCTTCATGAACTATTTTAGCCTTAGGTGAAAATAGTTTGACATAGTCATCAGGCCTCTGAAAGCTCCTTCAGAACTGGTAGCTTTTATTTCCATGAATTTACTAAATTTGATTCCTTCAAGCTTGTCCTTCTTCATCTTGGTTTCCTATGTTAACAAAATTTTAGGTTTGTGATCCCTTATCATATTTCTAATAATGCCATGCTTATGTGAGCTATTGAGCCCATGAATGTTCTAGGATATGAATTTCATTTCTTATTGGAGATGCGGACTTCTTGGATGGTCTTCGGGATCCCATTTTCTATGTTCTTGCTGGCTTCTTCTTGCCTGACCTAACTAGCTTTCTTTCTCCCTAGAGTTTTTTATTTGGCCCCAACATTAGCTTTATTTCTACTTCTGGTTGCTGTTGGGGAGACTGGTGAGGGATCTCTACTATTGGATTTATTCTTCTTCTAGACCGTGGTCTAGTTACCCTCCTTTTCTTCTTTATATTTTGCAAAGAGCTCTTCCATTTTTGTGATCTACCTTGGGGAGGATGAATCCATCAATTCTTCCATTCTTGAGACCTACCTAGAGGCCCATTTCTTAGGACAAGGAATGGATTCTTGCAAAGGGATGCCTCTCTACATGTTCTTCTTTGGATTGGATTCTTGTGAATGGATCACCTTCACATGTTAATATTGCATATAGGGAGGTAAAATTGTCTGAATCACTATGTAATTGGAGTCATCTTGTTCAAATGCAATTTTCTTTTAGGTATCAATTCTTACCTGCCATAGTAAGCATACATGGAATCAGCATTTGGAAATTTTTTTCAAGGGAGTTCTCATTCTTTGCATGTCTTTTAGGTTTGTACTTTAAATATTCTCTAAGTAGTCACTTGTGATTTTAACAAGTTTAATCTTTTGTTCACTAAGAAACCAATGCACCAAGCATTGTCTTATTTGATAGTGCTTACTAAGTTTATTAAATAACCAATGCTTTTCCTTCTTCAAGAAATAATTAATTCATGGACAACTCAATTAGGTTGACCAAAATGATTAAAATTTTGATGCATTTACCATTTAAGAATTAGTCTTTACTTATCAACATTTTATATGAGTTGGCTAAGTTTGTTAACAATCTATAGGATATGACATCAATGAATTGTTCAAGTGGCCAAAGTTACTATTATATTTAATTAATTGAAAATCACTAGTAAGCTGGGTAATTACAATGAACCATATAAAGAACAATGATTAAGAAAAATATGGAATACAATGAATTAGAAAATGATCATATAATGATTAAATTACTCATAAAGAGTCACCACTCCTCAAAAGAAGAGGGTCATCCTAAAGGGACCACTGAGCTATTAGTTAAGGATATAAGAATGGATGATTTTGGATTGATGGGGATAAAACTAAAGATAGTAATAAACTATCACTTTCAATAGTTTTCAAATGAGGATATATTTCAATAGAAGTTGTAATTTATATCAATTGAATTTAACTTATGAAACAAAGGTCCCAATTGATGATTCAATATGAAATTCAATCAAAATACAATAACATCGAAGTACCATATTGAAGCTAATTGTAAGATTAATTCAAAGAACTGATTGAGAGAACAAATGGAAATATATCACCAGGAGATTTTGAAAACAATAGTCCTTATATTATATATAATCATTCAACAGAACAAAAAATGCTCTGATTGTTCATATCATATCACATAAGAACCATATTTCATTAAAACTATCTAATAATGATCACCCCTTTCCCAACTTGTGTCATATACTTATAGATAGCAAGGTAGTTAAAAATGAAAGGAAGCAACCTTTCCTAATATAAACTAACAAAATGAAACTGCCTACTAACTAAATTGCAAATCGTAAAAGGAACAAGTGCTATTCTCCACAAATTTTGACGAATGCATTCATGTTCTCCACATAATCCTTCAAATTTTTTATGTCTGCATTTGTGACAACATCTCTGACCATGGAATTGAGCTGTATAATCTACTCTAACTAGGCTTGTGTCTCCTTGAGTTGAAATTTGTCATCCAAGATGGCATTAAGGGAAACACTCAGGACCCTCTGGCTATCTACAAGCCACTTTTCCTTACCTATGATCTCCCTTTTATTGTTAAAAAATAGGGGAAATCCCTTCTTCATATAGCTTTAAAAATCCTTGTATTCTTCATAGATATCCTCCCTAAACCTATTATGTACATTGATCCTTTCCTTGAGATTCTCTATCACCATAGGGTTTGAGCTCTCATTCAACATTTTATACAATTTGAGTTTAATTTGATACTAAATCTTCATTTTGTAATTGACCAAGTGAGATTCTTGTTGGAGATTTGCCAGAACACTAGTACTAACTATATGTTTGTCATTGATGACAACATATGGAAAGTAGCATGCATGTAAGTCTTATGCAGTAAGCTTTTAGTATATGTAGCATGGACATGATATCAACATGATATCATGGGCACAGAGGTTAACTATTAGTATAGACAGTTATGTAGCAGTTGGTGTCAGTAGTGTTCCTGACAGAGTAACAGACAGTGTTCTATGTATGGTTGTTTGTATAGTTATCATGGAGCCTTGTACGCTTGGATATATGTTAAAGACATGTTAGTGATTTTTTAGTTATGGATGCATAGTCTAATGATGAATGCAAGTGAAGTTATGCAGTCGCTATTCACCAGTAGTAGTTTCCTATATTTGTTCAGAAGAGCCAACAAAGATTTTATTGGTTCTTGAGTTGTGCCTATTTTGAGGGCATGCACCCTTAGAGTTAAGCTTGGAGAAGTGTTATTAATGTTCAATTAAGAGTGCATAAGTTAATTCAGCTTACAGAGAAAGTTCCAATGGTTTTGGTAGAGCTGACAGTGTGTAGCGTGCATCTACATTTATTTTATTAGACAGGTCCCAGAATGAGTTGCGTGCATAGTAGAGCTGACGGAATGTTTGTTGGAGTTTATTATGGTTTCTCTAATATGATTTCAAGGTGGGTCTAATAGGCCAACTAGATTATATCATTTGGAGGAAAGATACTTATAGGCAGTCATTTGTAATTTCTCAAGTGTGGTTCATGGTTGATTAAGTAGAGCAGAGAAGAGTGTGTGAAATGTTGAGCCATTAGAAGTAGGTCTATGTGACCAAGTAAAGTACTTGTGCTATTCATTGGAATTGATCTAGACAATAGGTCAAAGCATAGTTCACCAAGATCCAGATATAGTGTGCATCTATTATTCAAAAGGTTGTAGCCTTTGCCCATTTGAGTAGTGAGCTCTTAGATAGTGTGTCCTCTCCCCTTAGAGGGACAATTGTAAAAGACTCCTAATAGAGTCTGACCCTTGACCAGGTCTACTATACTTAATATATTGTAAATCTACTCCTAACAAGGTAAAGGATCTTCTAACAAGGATCATTATATAATAGTACATAATATTAGTGGGTATCTAGTCTGACTGGGGTTTTTACCTATTTGGGTTTCCCCGTAACCAAAATATTGGTGTTGTGTTCAAGTTTTCTTTCTTTGTGTTTTTGTTTTATGTTTAAGTATACTTAATTGGATAAAGAATTAAGTCTTGTAGATAACTGATTCAACCCCCCCCCCCCCCCCCTCTTAGTTATCTCTTGGGACTATTCCTAACAATTGGTATCAAAGCCAAGTTCCTCAGAGAGAAATTTTAATAGCTTGAGGTTGATTAGATGGTGTACTCCAGGAAAGAAATTCCTAAGTTCAATGGAAAGAATTATCTTGATTCGAAGAACAAGATGGTAACTCATTTACAGTGCATTACTTTTGAAGTTTTTAATGTAACCATCAAAGGAGCCAAGATTCCTACCTTAGAAGACCTTGGAAAAGATGATGCTACTAGCATAGAAAAGGAATTGTTTCATCATAATGCTATTTCTAAAGAAGCCCTTATCAACGCCCTATCTGATGGTGAATTTTTAGAAGTAGAAAAGGTAGATACAACCCACAAAATATGGAAGCACCTAGAAGACACATTTGAAGGAGACAAACAAGCAAAGCATGCATGTAAAAAGACATGGAAGAAAATATACAATGCATTAGATATGCTACCTGAAGAAAACATCAGAGCTTACAATTAGAGGATTAATGAAGCAGTTGCTGGAATTAGGAACAATGGTGGAGAGATTTCAGAGGACATCATGGATAAGTTGATGACAACTCTTACTCCCAAATATGAAAGCAAGATCAATGTCCTTGATGAGACCGTGCAGCTTACATAAAATTTCACGAGAGAGAACTTGATTAGCAAGATCTCAGCTTTTGAGATTTCAAGATTGAAGACAAAACCGAAGAGTGAAATAGCTTTCAAAGAAATAGTTCATGGTAAGAAATCTGCAAACACTTCTAGTAGTTTTGATGATGATGATGAAGATAAAACACTAGATGATTTTATTGCTATGGTTTCCAAAAGAGAAAAGAAAGGAAAAGGAAAATATGAAGGTCAATTACCATTTAAGTTCTTTTTATGTAATAATATTGGTCACTTTGCATCTAAGTGTCCCACTAGAGCTAGAAAGTTCAAAAAGGATTACAAGCCTAAGTATTCTAAGGAATGCTACTATGCTGGAGATGGAGTTTCAGATGAAGAATCTAGTGAAGAAGAAATTGGATTCATTTCTATTGTAGACAAAATGAATAACAAGATATTACATGTAGACAAGAAAGAGAATCAAGATCTAGCATTGATTTCACAAGCTGACATAAGGACAGACTGGATTATATACAATGGTTGTTCACATCACATGACACATGATAAAGGCAGGTTTATTTATTTGGACAAATACAATGGTGGTATGGTCAAATTTGGAGAAAACACTCCTAAACCTATAGTTGGTAGAGGAGCCATCACTTTGGATGGAAAGAACAGTATTGATGATGTTCTTAATGTTGATGGTTTGAAACATAACCTTCTCAGTGTTGGATAGTTACTTGGTAAAGGCTATCAGTTGGAGTTCAAAGATGACAAATGCATCATTAACAACAAAGATGGTGTTATCATTGGATCAGGCAAAAAGACAAGAGGTAATGTTTTTCAACTCAATTTAGAAGAAATTTGTTTCGTTGCTAAAGTTGATGATAGTTGGTTGTGGCATAAAAGACTATGTCATATCAATTTTGATAACATAGTAAAGATAAGAAATGTAAAGGTAGTAAGAGATCTACCTAGCATAGAAAATCCAATTGATACTATATGCAGGGAATGTGTGATGGGGAAGCATGTGAGAAATTCAATCAGGAACAAATAGAATTTAGCAAAGAACAAGTTGGATCTGATTCATACAGACCTATGTGGTCCAACTCAAACAAGATCATACTATGGTGAAAGGTATTTCATTTTGTTTGTTGATGATTATACTAGGATGATGTTGGTTGCATTCCTAAAAGATAAGTTAGAAGCATTTGATAAGTTCAAAATATTCAAAGCTAAGGTTGAGAATGAATCTGGATTAAAGATAAAATGTTTGTGATTAGATAGAGGAGGATAATTCACCTTTAACAAATTTTATGAGTACTATGAAGAACATGGCATAACAAGATAGTTAAGTGCACCTAGAACACCTCAATAGAATGGAATTGCAGAGAGAAGGAATAGAATCATCCTTGATACAGTGTGCACCATTATGATAGAAGGAAAAGTTGCTCACACCTATTGGAGAGATGTGGTCAATACAATAGTTTATACCATCAATAGAATTCAATGAAGGCCTGGCACTGACAAAACACCTTATGAGCTATGGTTTGGTAATGTTCCTATAGTAAAATACTTCATAATCTTTGGAAGCAAGTGCTACATCAAGAGGGATGAAGCAGTAGGCAAGTTTGATGCAATAAGTGATGAAGGTATTTTTCTTGGTTACTCTACTAAAAGTAAAGCTTATAGATGTTTCAATTTAAGATTGAAAAAGATCATTGAAAGTTCTCATGTAAGGATTGATGAAAATTTTATGATTCAAGAAAGATATCATGATTAATCACCCATGATTGAAGAATAACCTAGACCCTCTACTAGTGAGACAGTTATTGAAGAAATGTCTGACAGTATTGATGTAGTATTCAATGACCCTGAGACAAGTGAAGAAAATAATCCTAAGGCTAATGAATCGGCATCACATAAAGTTCCAAAGTTTACATCAATAAATCATTCCAAGGAAGACATCATTGGAGATCAGAGTGGCAAAGTCTTAACAAGATCACAAGCAAAGAACTCAGCCAATAGTAAAGCAGTATTTTTACTATCTCAAATTGAGCCTTTGAGTGTTGAAGATGCCTGTAATGATTTAGATTCATATGATGCTTTGAAAGAAGAACTTAATCACATTATTAAGAATGACACTTGGGAATTGGTCCCAAGACCTAGTGATAAGAATGTGATTGGAACAAAATGGATATTTAGAAATAAGATGAATGAAGATGGTACAGTAGTAAGAAATAAAGCAAGATTAGTATGTAAGGGTTATGCGCAAAGAGAAGGAATTGATTATTCAGACAGATTTGCACCTATGAGTAGATTAGAAGATATTAAATTGTTTCTACCCTATGCTATAGTTAAAAACTTCAAAGCTTATCAGATGGATGTCAAGTCAACATTCTTGAATTGAGTTTGAAAGAAGAAGTATACATTGAGAAGCCTGAAGGATTCACCTTATCAGACAGACTTGATATGGTATGCAGATTGAAGAAATCCCTTGATGGACTTAAGCAAGCCCCTAGAGCATGGTATGAGAGACTAGATGGATACTTAACAAAGATTGGATTCAAGAAAGGAGTAGAAGATTGTAATCTACTCATTAGAGAGACATCTGAAGGTTTACTTCTTGTAGCTATATTTGTTGATGACATTATCTTTTGAGGTAATGACAAACTCAGTGCTAAATTTGCCAAAGAAATGTAGAATGAGTTTGAGATGAGTATGATTGGTCCTATCAATTACTTTTTGGGACTAAATGTGCACTAGACAAAAAAAGGAATTTTCATTAATCAATCAAAGTATGTGAAAGAGATACTGAAGAAATTCAAAATGGATGATTACAAGCTAGTAGGAGCTCCTATGATCACTGGATGCAAGCTTACAAAAGAAGATGACTCACCAGTAGTAGATATAACATTGTATAAGTCTATGATTGGTAAACTCATATATCATACTCAGACTAGACCTAATATTTCCAATGCAGTTGGTATAGTTGGAAGAATTGCAACATAGCCTAAACAAAGTCACCTCATGGTAGTAAAGAGAATATTTAGATACTTCTAGGGAACTATAGATTATGGTCCATGGTATCCTAATTTAGAAAATGTTGAGCTTCATGTGTACACTGATGTAGATTGGGCAGGATGTGTTGATGATAGAAAGAGTACTTTAGGTGGAGCAATGTTTCTTGGTGATAGACTTGTCACTTGGATAAGTAAGAAACAAAATTGTATTTCTCAGTCAATAGTAGAAGCGGAGTATGTTGTAGCAGCCTTGAATTGTTCTACAATTTTTTGGATCAAGCAGATGATAAAGGATTTTGAAATTCAGATTGATTACACTATTGTTATTCACTTTGATAAAACTAGCACTATAAATATGTCAAAAAACCATGTGATGCATGCAAATACAAAGCACATTGAGATCAAGTATCACTTCCTAAGAGAGAAAGTGGCAAGGAAAGAAGTCAAGTTGGACTATGTGAGTACTAAAGATCAGTTGGCAGATATATTCACAAATCCCTTGCCTAAGGGTACTTTTGATTATCACAAGAAGTTGGGAGTTATTCCCTTCCCTGATTCTGCTTAGAAAAAGTAGGAAAGGCATCAGTCCTCAGGGATTGGTGGAAGGTTGACTACTCTACCGTAGGAGTAGTACCGGTGCTTAAAAATGAATGGAACCCTTTTCCATTGATGTCAAAGGGGGAGTATATATAGAGTCATGAAAAAAGAAGTAAAAAGAGGAGTAACATACTAAGGGGGAGTAGCATTTAGGTATAACAGTAGTACACTTGAGGAAATGGAGAATATTAGAAAATATTGCAGCAGTTAGAGGATTCATCTTTGGGGGAATTTTGGAGAGGAAATGGAGAATGTTATAAAAGAAATGTTCATTTGGGTTGGTGGTGATTTTTCATTCCACATGTTTCCATCAATGCCAAAAGGGGAGATTGTTGGAGATTTCCCAGCAGACTAGTACTGACTGTATGTTTTTCATTGATGACAACATATGGAAAGTAGCATGCATGGAAGTCTTATGTAGCAAGATTTCAGTATATTTAGCATGGACATGATATCATGGGTGTAGAGGTTAACTATTTGTACAGACAGCTATATAGCAGTTGGTGTTAGCAGTGTTCCTGACAGAGTAACAGATAGTGTTTTGTGTATGGTTGTCTGTACAGTTATCATGGAGCCTTGCACACTTGGATATATGTTGAAGACATGTTAGTGATGTTTTAGTTATGGACACATAGTCTGATGATGAATGCAAGTGAAGTTATGCAGTCGCTATTCGCTAGTAGCAGTTTCCTGTGTTAGTTCAGAAGAGCCGACATAGATTTTATTGGTTCTTGAGTTGCACCTATCTTCAGGGTATGCAACCTTCGAGTTAAGCTTGGAGAATTTTTATTGATGTTTGGTTAAGAGTGCATAAGTTAATTTCTCTTACAGAGAAAGTTCCAGTTGTTTTGGTAGAGCCGACAGTGTGTAGCGTGCATCAACATTTATTTTATTAGACAGGTCCCAGAATGAGTACCATGCATAGTAGAGCCAATAGAATGTTTATTGGAGTTTATTATGGTTTCTCTAATATGATTTCAAGGTGGATCTAACAAGCTAACTTGATTATATCATTTGGAGGAAATATATTTATAGGCATTTATTTGTGATTGCTCGAGTGTGGTTCATGGTTGATTAAGCAGTGCAGAGTAGAGTGTGTGAAATGTTGAGCCATCAAAAGTAGGTCTATGTGACCAAGTAAAGTACTTGTGCTATTCATTGGAACTAATCAAGATAGCAGGTCAAAGCATAGTTCACCAAGATCTAGATATAGTGTATATCTTTTATTCAAAAGGTTGTAGCCTTCACCCATTTGAGCACTGAGCTCTCAGATAGTGCATCCTCTCCCCTAATAGGGACAATTTTAAAAGACTCCTAATAGGGTCTGACCCTTGACTAGGTCTATTGCACTTAATATACTGTAAAGCTACTCCTAATAGGGTAAAGGATCTTCTAACAAGGATCATTATACACTAGTATAAAATATTAGTGGGTATCAAGTCCCACTGAAGTTTTTACCTATTTGGGTTTCCCCGTAACCAAAATATTGGTGTTGTGTTCAAGTGTTTTTTCATTTTGTTTTTGATTTATGTTTAATTATACTTAATTGGATAAAGAATTGAATCTTGTAGATAACTGATTCACCCCCCCCCCCCCCCCCCCCCTCTTAGTTATCTCTTGGTACTATTCCTAACAATTCCCACATCTTTGTGAGTTATGTCAACAAACAATCCAATCTACATTTTACCAAGAAAGTAGCAGTGTCATTCCTCACATTCTTTAGTTGATTATTTATTCTAGCATTCTCTTGTTGTAATTCCTCATATTTTTTGTACCATTTCCTACCATCAAGTAGAGGTAACATAAGTAATATCTGGCCACTTCTTTTATAGATTTCTTCATGCAAAATTTTGTATTGCTCCCTTTCAAACATCAATCTCTAGATTTGTACTTTTTTCAATTTGGAAATATCTATGTTCATACTGGCAATGGACATAGGGTCAACTTCTCACACTTTCAATTTCATCATATCACCAAAGGCTCCATCTACATTGACAATATTTGGCCTTTGATGTGGAGAGTATAGAGGCCATAAAAGCATTGTCTCCTCATCCCTAACAAATTTGGATCCTATGAAAACATCTTCAACTCCTTTCACATGCAACTTGAAATCCCTTTTATCAAATTTAAGCATGCTATAAAAAATAAATGAAGGACTCATATCCCATCCTGGTAATAAAATGATCCTTGCTTCAATGAGCATTTTTTTCCTTTTCTTGGGGTCATTGTCTTCATTTCCTCTTGAACCTCTTCCTTCATTTTTTGCATGAGTTTTGCCTCATTAGCAGGGTTCACTATGGAGATAGAATCCCTCAATTTCTTACCTTTTATATTATAAATAAATGAAATAAATTCTTTAGACTTCAAAAACTATTGATCAGAGATAAAAGCATTGTAAACATCAATTTAGATATCTTTGTGTATCCCAATTTTAGTGATAGTTTTGTTAGTATCATCTGGAATCTCTAATACATTGGAAGTGAAATGTCTAGTCACATTTTTCTCTATGATTTCTTCTTCTCTAGCATCCGGTGTTTCATTAAGCATCTGTGAAAATTATTGTCTTTTGTCCATTAATTTTATATTATATTCTACTATGTCCTCTCTTGCTTCATCCTTTTCCAAATTCTTGAATACATCTTCTACCTCCATAGTCTCATGTTTATAATCACTAAGTTTTTTCCCTTTCCTATAATTATGAAGATAATGCTCAAGATCAAAAAAATTTCTTCTAGTATGATGATACATGTGATACTCTTCCTTCAATTTCCTATCAATAATATCATAGGTCCTAGTTGAAACAAAAGTTAAATCACCAAAATATAATGTTCCTAGCATAAATGTATGTCTATGTAATGACCTAGTGAAGTGTTTGTTACTTGACATACTTAATTGCCTCACAATTTCTAGGTATGTTATTCTATCATGAACAAATTTGGGTAACCATTAGGGTTATTCTTGAAAACCATACACCATGAAACAAGTGAAACCTTTATATACATACCAGTCTTGCCAATTGTGATCTACAAGATCTGTATCATCAAATTGTTGGAAACTTTCTAATTTCCATAGAAACAAAAAAATTACATGGATGTTTAAATAGGTGGTAGATAGGCCTCACAATCCACTCCTCAAATTTCACATAATCAAAATACTTGAATTGGTAATCCCATATGTATGTCCTTCCATCAATAGCCACATGCCATGGGTCCTTCCATTTTTAGATTTGGCACCTCAATCCCTCCTTTTTGACATGTCATAAATGTAATTTAGGTAACTCCTGAAAAGGTAAACATTGTATAGAGGGTCATCTTCCTCAGTTAGGGCTCTTTTGTTCTTATGCATAGCCAATTTCCAAACCTTATAAGTGGTATCACCCACACTGTACCTATCAAAAAATTCTATAAATTATAATCTCTTAGTGAAACCCAATTCCAAACCAAAAACATGTTCGATACTTTCTATGAAAACTTTCATAAAATTGCACCTTCACAGTCCCTAATGCACCTTTCTTATAGTTTGTAATTTTTTGCTAAACCTTTCAGAACCTCAACATTGAAAAATACATTTGGAACCACTATTTTACCCAAAATTTTCCTCCAAGGGTTGCATATAGGGACCTCCTTGTCCTTTCATTCATAATGAAAAATGAACAAGTCATATCCTCTTATCCTAGTTCAGATATCACCTACATTGTTATATATGTCTTCCAGCTTGTCCCTGTCAGGCACATTTAACTTGGACATTCAATATTTTGGTCCTAATGCTTATGTCTGATCAATTAAGTCTTGGTTAAGTCTTCTTCACCACTTTTTTTTTCTGCTTCTTCAACTTATGTTCTAAAGTCTCAGAACCCTTCCTCTTACCAGAAGACTCTGATGTTGATGGATCCATTATCAACAATCTCACATTCAAATCACTCATAGCTTTGCAATTAAAAATTCTAATATCTTCACTAGATTTACAATTAAAAATTTTCTTTATTTCATGTGTATCCAATTGTACATAGAACCACTATTTAATGTTATTCTTCGTAGTATTTTTAAATATGATTTGATAATGGATTGAAATTGGTGAATCCACTCTGTCAAAACTTTGGTGCCATCAGTATATGTCTCTATGATATTACCCTAAAATTGTATTTCATTGGCATATCCATCACCGATTAGTCCATAGGGGATCGGGATTGTATGACTATCATGCTTTTTTTATGTCAATATTAACTTCTCCTATTGTTGTAGCCATTTTTTGAGCTATCTCATCAGGGTATGTTACTTTGATTATCGGGTATCAGGGAGTCACTATTTAACACTTTTGATAATTCTTGTTACATCGACATGACTCTTCTAGACATCTCCATCAATGATCGGTATAGAAACTTGTATGATGTTTCAATGTCTTGATCACGTTTCGTTGTGAACATTCACTTTATCGACTGTAGGGATAAAAAATTTAGCTAGTTGTCAATACATTGATAGCTACCAATGTTGTATTGTAAACCTAGTCGAGCATTGGGATAACAGAGACTATTGATCCCTAATGCATATGATTCTCTAGGTAATCTTTAGTGATATTTGTTTTCTCTTGTTGGGATAAGTTATCTTGAAATGTCAAACTTTCTCATTTCCTTTCTTGAATGGCCAGGATGAAGGTTGAAAATGGATGGAAGCCCATAGTGTTTCCCTTTAACCACTCATCTGACATGTTTACTCCTAAATGTATCTCCCTTTCCTTTGAGAATGATTTTTCAAACACTATATTTATTCAAAATCTTGAGACAAATGAATTGCAGTTAGAAATTTGCTTACCAGAGTTTTTCTTATCAAGGGGTTTGGTTATCTTTGGGAGTTGTACTAGTTCATCTTATTTCTTTGGAATTTCCTCCCTTTTCTTTACCTCTTTGGTCTTACTTTCAATTTTGAACATCCCTGCTACTTTTCCTTAATCAAAATTCATTATCCTTTTCCTCAATTGATAATTGTTGTGAGCTTGTTCTAATGTTGCCATAATAAATGCTTTTTTTTCTTCCTTCATCAACATCCTAAATTTAGGACCCTCATGATTATCTAAAAACTCTTGTTGAACCTCCTCATGTCTTAATCTTCTATAATATTCATTTGGTATATATCCATCCTCGAATGAGATATCACTATCTCCTCCCCAACATGGGTTGGATGATAAAGAATTTATTGATGGTTGTTTCTCATCCATCTAATTTTCTTCCTAAAAATTCCATGGTGAAGGGAGTAGGCCAATGCCAAGGGGTAAGTGGTTGTGGAACCAAGGAGTTTATAGGGTTTTAGGTTGTAGGATGAGCCACATTAAAGTGTCCCAATGATTAAGTGTTTAATTTATCTCTTGAAGGGATGTTCCAATTCAAGAAGTGTAGGATTGAATCAAGCCATGTTTTGTTTATATACTAGGTCATCAAGTGAATCTTTGTATCTAGGAGGGTAGGAGAGTTAGTTAGCTAACCAAACCATTCCCTAGTATCTAAAAAACAATTCCATTGTTTGATCAGCTAACTCACTCTCCTACCCTCCTAGACACAAGGATTAACTTGAGTAATGAATGCAAGAAATAAACCCTTAAGAAGACTTAATTCCTTAAGAATATTGTTGATGTAGGATCATCTTGGGTCTTAAGCAATATCGCATCACCAAAAATATTTCCTATTTTCCTGTACTAGTCTGATGTTTGTTTTAGCACCAATGTTGTTGTTGGTTTCTTGCCTTGCAAAGTTAATACAATGATGTGGACCTAATCTTGAGCATCCTCCTAAGATCACACATCCTAATTCATTTGGATCTAGAAGTTATCACATGTTTCCTTGGGCATCGATTTTCCACTAGTTTCACTCATGAAATGTGTGGTGTTTCAGCTTGCATGCTTCCATGTAAGGAAATTGGATCTTATGTGATTGGGGATCCATTCTTGAATCACATCTAGACCTAAATCCAACTTCGCATTGTGTTTTGTTATTTCTTTCTTTAGTTTTGGTTTCTCTTCCTAAGTGGACCTATATTATAATTAAATGCCTAACTGGCCAACTTGTGGCTTTGATGGCTATATATTTGGAGGTTGTTTTGTTATCATCAGTAGGCAGTAGTAGAATTAATGGAGCAGATAATATGTGAGCTGTGACTCTGAATTCATAATTCTCATTGTATAAGGTTGAAACCAAGAAGGCCAAAACCTGAAAGGCCTCACAATTGGGCATGTTAAAGGATTAATATAAATGTTCATGTGTTGCACCCACTTGCTTGTCTCATATCCATTTTGTTTTCACTGATATAATGTGGTTTATTTACATTGCTTCCATGTGTAACTCTTCATAGGGCATGTTTGTGGGTTTAAGCGGTCTCAATTAACCCTGATTCTATCTTCACCTACCCTACCCTTGTGTCAAGTGGTATCAGAGAAAAGTTCTTTCTTATGGATTGGATCATGAAGAACCTTATTGGATGGTTGTAGGGTGGAAGATCTAAAATATGACCTATAAATTGTAGAAGGTTATGATCTTGTTGGAACCTGATTGTCAAGATGGTTTGAGGTAGAGCAAATGATAATGATATCATGGATATGTTGAGGCAGATTGCAACTAGGCTTGAAGTTGTAGAGATAGCCCAGAGAAGAGGAACACATCTTGAAGATGTTAGTGATGAAGAAGAAGAAACCCCTAATCTTGAACCCGAAGTTGAATAGGATGAGGAAAGACTCCTGAGAGTTTTGTCTAAGGCTAATTGCAGACCTATAGTTGAAGTTTCTTTCTATGATGGAAGACTTGAGACCGACACACTTTTGGATTAGATCTCTGAGATGGATAAATACTTTGAGTATGAAGGTTCTCCTGATAATAGGAAGGTTAAGATAGAAGTTACAAAGTTGAAAGGTCATGCATCTCTTTGGTGGGATCATTTGCAAACTGAGAGATGAAAGAGAGGAAAAGAAAAGATCAAGACATGGATGAAGATGCTTGGAAAGATGAATAAGAAGTTCATTCTAGCTAACTACCAAGTGAGTCTGATGAGAAAGATGAAAAATATAATACAAAAGGACATGAGTGTGAAAGAATATACTAAGGAATTTTACAAATTGGATATTAGATCTGGACATGTGGATGATGAAGTTGAGAAAGTGGCTAGATACCTAAATGGTTTGATAATATCTATTGAAGATGAGATTAGTTATGTGAAAATAGATAGTGTGGAAGAAGCATACCAATTTTCATTGAAGTAATAAGAGAGATTGACAAATAGACATGAACAAAGACAAAGAGGAAGAGGTGGCAGATTTCAAATAAGTAGAGGCAGATATTATCAAGAAAGTAGAAGATTTGACAATGCAATACAAGATAAAGGATGGAAAGATGAACCTACTAAAAGAGGTAACTACTCTAGAGGTAGCTATACCGGTTACTATAGGAATAAAAATAGTGGGAAAAGAGAAGAGAAATCTTGGTTTAAAGGTACTTGTTACAAATGTGGTGAAGAAGGACATAGAGCTTTTGAATGTACTAACTCTAGAAAGAAGACTGGAGGAAATGGTAGAAATAATTTGGCTTGTGAAGAAGTTGAGGAAATGTCTAATGAACCTAAACATGGTAGAACTTGATGCAAAGAAGGCTCTTGTGGAATGAAGAAGTTGATGAGGAAGCTATTATGAGGAAAAGTTTGTTCAGAACCAGATGTAAGATTGCTGACAAGTGTTACAAGGTAATCATTGATAGTGTAAGTTTTGATAATTTGGCATCCAAAGAGCTGGTTAACAAGTTGAAGTTGTAGAGATTAAAACATCCTAAGCCTTATCATATTGCTTAGATCCAGAAGGACCATAAACTACTTGTAAGTGAACAATGCATTCTTGAATTCAAAATTGGGAATTATCATGATGAAGTCTTGTTTGATATTATGCCTATGGATTGTTGTCATATTCTTTTGGGTAGACCTTGGCAGTATGATAGGAAAGATTTGTATGATGGTAGATTGAATCAATATACTATTTGGATGGATGGGAAGAAATAAGTATTATTTCCTTTAGTAGAGAAGTTTGATGAAAGTCACTGTACTATAGTTAGAATATGCTTGGTTGATGGTAAAAATTTTGTAAGAGAAATGAAAGAATATAATGTTTGTTTTACTTTAATTCCAAGGAAGATTGAGAAACAAGATGAGTTAGAACATGCACCTGAGGTTAAACCTTTGTTGACTGAATTTCATGACATCATCTTTGATAATGTACCTGATGGTTTACCACCTATGAGAAGTATAAGTCATTATATGGATTTGATACCTAGAGCTAGTTTGCCTAATAAATCACCACATAGGTTAGCACTTGATGAAAAGATTGAGCTGAATAGACAAGTGCAAGAATTTCTTGAAAGAGGTTTGATTAGGGAAAGTTTGATTCCTTGTGCAGTACCTGTTGTGTTAGCACTAAAAAATAATGGAGAATGGAGAATGTGCACTGATTCTAGAGATATAAACAATTTAACAATCAAGTATAGATTTCCTTTGCCTAGGATAGATGACATAATGGATAGTTTGAGTGGATAAAAGTATTTCACAAAGATTGATTTGAAAAGTGGATATCATCAGATTAGGATCAGAGAAGGGGATGAATGGAAAACTTCTTTTAAGACTAATGAAGGTTTGCATGAATGGTTAGTTATGCCTTTTGGCTTGGCTAATGCACCTAGTACTTTCATGAGGCTGATGAATGAAGTTTTGAAAATAATCTTTGGTAAGTTTGTTATTATATATCTTGATGACATTTTGATATTCAGTAAGAGTAAGGAAGAACATCTTGAGCATATAAGTCAAGTATTGCAGAGATTAAAGGAAGAAAAGTTATTGATTAATTTGAAGAAATGTTCATTTATGAAAGAAGAGATAATGTATCTTGGTCTTGTAATTTGAGCTGATGAATTTGTAGTGCCTCCCTCATTTCACTCTTATCACAAGCATCTTGAGAGTGTTTTTTTGACCTTCACACTCATTGACTAAGACCATATTGGTCCCATGTAAGGGTGTACCACTAGGAGGGTATGATTTTAGAACATATTTATGATGCCTTGAGTGACTTGGGGTCGTTAGATGCGGTTTCCTGATGTTCCATAGTGATTAGAATGAGTCAACCTTGTGATGTACTCTTTGTCTTATTGCTTTTGTGTATGTGTTTATGATTCTAGGATGCACTATGTTTTCAATAGGGTTAATTGTATTCATCTAAATTTTATGTTAGCACAATGGAGCACATTTTTTGAGGTAATTGAATTGGATAAGGCACATTAATTAATAATAAGGTGAAATGTAGATATTAAAGAAGTTAAATGTTGTTTCTTGTGTATGTAATTTGTTGAACACAAATGTAGTAGGAAGGGTGTGTAGAGTCATGAATCTTGTAGGTAGAAATGCACACTTTGGAATGTGAGATGTCACAATTGGATATGTATGCTCACATAAACTACAATTTAAGTTTATATCAAGTTGAGATGTGAACTTTTTGTAAGTTGAATTGTCAAGTCTCGATGTTCCACCATTCATATACATTAGACTTACTCTTATAGTGATTTTATATCTTTGGCTTTATGTGATGATTTTCATATGATTATGAAGATGATGATGTTAGACATATCTTTATATGTGAATCCTAATTATATGATATAGAAGGATAATTGAATTCTGAATCTTACATTTTGATGTACACTAACTTATGAAATAGAAATAGAAACAAGTAGGATATAGAATTGTCTTACAAATTGAGACTGCAAATGGAATTAGGGTTAATTGAGAAAGTAGAAATTAAGTTAAAGTTACATATGTTGTTTTGAAATTGCAATGAAATCATGAAATATAGTTTGCTAGTACGTATGTGTTTTTATGTTATCATGGATCCTGCACCGCTTTATTTATATATGTTTTTATTTTGTATATATTCATGAGATACTAATAATTTGAGTGAGTGTGCAGGGATATGGCCATGGATGTAAGTCGGGGAAACAAGAATGGATCTGAGTGCAATTAGTTTGAAACCAAGGTTGGCTCTAAGAAGAGCACAACCTCATTGTAACATGTTTTGATTCATCAAAGTGATGCATCTGTGTATGTGGTTCATAATATTGTAAATGTATGTTTAATTCTCCTTGTGAAAATATTAATGTAATCAGCCCACTAAGCATTCCAAGTGTAATTGTAATGTGTAATTATGTGAGGTGTCACTTGAAACCATTATGGTGATGTGGCATGCTTGAGTGGATTATGGGCCCCACCCTCTCCTTAGTTGGTGTTGAGTATTCCTAAGCTAGGTAGGTGGGTTGAGGAACAAAGATTTATGTTTTCTATAACCCATTTTCGGATGCAAGTCTAACTGGGGTTTTTGACGGGTTCTGTGGAGACCCTGGGTGTAGTTTAGATTGGATTTTGGTGCCCCAAGGATAGTCCATGGGTTAGGGGGCTTATTTTTTCTATTTCTACATTCCCAGGCCACCATTTCGTGTGTCAAAATGGGCCATTTTTTATATGAACGAAAATGGGAAATGCTATCTAGGTTGTCTCACCTTTTCATGTGTTGAAATTCATCCCATTCCTTTAGTAAGGGCAAGTGTCACTTTGTCTTGAATCTAGAAACCTACTTGGCTTTGGGATGAGAGAAGAATGTTGGAATGTTTGAGGGGAGAGGGAGACTTAGGAAAACACACACTTGGTTCATTTTTTCCTATGCTAGATTTGGAGAGAGTGAGAGGAGGACAAGAGAGTGTTTGGGGTAGGAGATTTGAGAAGGATAGTAAGCTTGGAGATAAGAGGAGCTGATCTTCAAACTTCCAATCTTTGCCTTGTAGAGGAGATAGGTTGGTGGCTCTATCTTGAGATTGTTGTGAAATTGTAATGTGATATTTGAGTCTGTATGAAATTTTTAAATTGTAGTTGTTGGTACTCAAAATGCAGTTTTGAGGTACCATGTAAAATTCTTGATTAGGTGCCCATTTTTGGCTTTGTATTGCATGCTAGTATGGGCGTATTTGGGGTCATATCTTGAGGTCTATGTCTTCATTGCTTTTCATTCATCCTATCAAGTTGTTTTGAGTCTGTAGATGGCATATTCAAATGGGTTTGCATCATTTCATTCCTAGGGGGTCTCAAAATCAAAAAATTGGTGTTAAAGTCACCTGAAAGAGGTACTTTGTCTACTTATATTTCACACCCTAAAGAGTGTCATGAGAATCTGAGCCTAACATCTTGTTGTACACATTGCATACTCTCTATGTGTCAGGTTTCAGGTCCTTGTGATAAGTTTTGACCCCATTTATTCATCCCCTTCCGGAGGTGTTTTCTATTTTCTGCACTTGGCCCTTTTCCCAGTTTTGTCGGGAACCTTGTTTGACATGTTATAACTTGTACCCAGTTGATTAGTAGGAAGGTTTTAATTATTTCCCTACATTATAAACAAGTTTTAATCCACCCTTGTTAGTTTTTAGCTCGTGATGAATCCATTTGATGAGAAATTGAAGCTGATTCCATTTGTAGCTTTCGTGTTTTGCACTATTTGGTTATTCACCAATTTTCCAGAGCCCTACTTTGACTATGAATAACTCATGCCCTATTGATCAGATCATCAGTATATTTGTCTCAATGTATAGTAGACAAAAAATAATTGCATCCTGTAAGATTGTGGCTCTTGACGTATTCATTTGGTCAATTTACCAGATCCTTTTTGTTTGCAAAAAGTGCAAATTGCCCAGTTATGTTTTCTACAAGTTTGTCAGAGGCTTTCTTTGCCTGTTAATAACATTTCACAGGATAATCCTATTGTCAAAATTCTTGTTGTCCTATATTGCTAACAAGTTGTACTATATCTCATTCTGATTCGAGCATCCTTCCAATCCATTCGTGCACTTTTCAAGGCTAATTCCAGATGCAAGTTTTGCTTTTCTGATCACTGTTTGTAGATGTAGAATGAAAAGGGCAACTTCAGAGGTTAATAAATTTTGCCTAAGGTATAGTCAAGGGATGCTGTTTTGCAAGGTGATTCTATGAATCTCAAAGTTTATGTTAGTCAGATGGTGGACTTTTATCAGTGGTTCTAGTCAGTTTTTAAAGCCAGTTTCCGAGCCTGTTCTCGTGATTTTGGTGCTTTGCAAATTTGGTTTTTCTGAGACTTTGAGGATCTGGGTATGATTGATTTTTGAGCATGAGATGTTACGAAAGGCATCTAGAGAATTTTCAGGCTCGGGTTTTTGGAATTAAAAAAAAAATTAGCCAAACCCACTCTGGGGCCCGACGTTGCTCATCATTAGTTGCCAGTTGCAAGTTATCAGTTATCTAGGGAGATGAATTTTAAAATGTAGCAAATGTCAAGAGGGGGACATTTTTGGTCCAGGGGCTCACACATCTGAGGTAGCCAGCATGAGGTATAGTGGCTTACGCAAGTATAAGGAGGGCCTACATTAAGAGGGAGCCCACGCACCAATTAGGAAAGTTGTTTGCACAATGGCCATTAGAAGCTGCTAGTTGGTAACAACCCACACACTGCATGAAGAAGGAAGAAATGTGCATGATTTTCTGAATCTCCACTAGGAAAATTTGATATCAATCAAATTTTGGGTAATTTAAAAGGCTCCTGTGAGAACAAAGCATTTGCAATAATTGAGTCCAGACCTACAAAGAAAAGAAAAGCAAGTAATGAAGAATGGAAGCATGCAAGTATAGCACCAGATATAGAGGCCTTTACAGCTCGTAAAGATGGAATGAGTAAGAGATTGGAAAAAATGTTATATAAGACCAAAAAGGATCCATGGGCAAACGGTATACCTCTGATGACACCACTGCCCTTACTTGGCACCTCAAATCTTGCTTTTGCCAAGATCAACAAGGACAAAACCTCTTGTAGAGGAAATCCATTTACAAGTGGCTTAAGTCCTTCAAGCATTACTGGAGGCTATGGTTTTCCAGAGGTGACGAACTCTGGTATTGAACTAAAGGAATGTGAAAGCATGCATAATCAAGAAGAAGCTAATGCTAGTGAACACCCTTTAATTGGGCAGAACACTATCAAAATTTTGGACATTACAAATGAACAAGAGTTGGTTTTCACTGACATCATAGATTGTATTTGTTGCATGCCTTAGGATGAAGAAAATCTTAGGTGTGGGAGAGGTAAAGGGCTTAAGGATTCTTCAAAAGACACAAGATCAAAGTATGATGAATCAGATGATTGTCAAATTATTGAGCAATATCAACCAAATAGTATGGGGTATTGTCTTAAAGACAAACAAGATGGTGAGTCATATATAAGATTGAAGAACCTAGAAAGGTTGTAGAGGAAAAAGCAGTGGAAGTTGATGTTGCAGATTATCCTGCAATAGAATTTTCATAGGAGGGCGACTTTGCAAAAGAGACTGCCAGCATACAATGAAATGCAATGAGGGAGGCTGCGAAGAATTGGGGACTCACATAGAAAATAGAGGGAGTCCACATAAGATCAAGGTGTGTGCAAAGTACAACTCACCAAGTTGGACTTTGCGTGAGTAATAGGGGTGGATTCATGTAGCATGTGCAATGGTGGGACTTATCAAATGGAGGAGCTCACATTTTTTGTGATGCTGGCCGGTATAGAAAATAATGATTGACTAATCAGAGGAGAGTTCCTAGCATGAGTGTTTTGCAGGTCACGCAAGTAATGGCTGCCTTGCGTAATATGTATTTTTCCATTGAGTGAATATTGAAGATGCCTAGCACAGGGGGCTAGGATGTGTGCAAAGAGGAAAGTGCACCAACAAATACCACAAACCTAGGCCAACGCAAGTAGAAGAGGAGTGTTTGGCTGCCTACACAATGTAATGGGAGGAAAGAATTGAATAGCCAATGCATAAGGAATGCCGAGAGGGTAGACTAAATGATCATGCATTGTGTTGGCTACCTGAACTAGTATTGACTACTTTGCACTTTATTGATTGGAAATCCTATGACCATGGTGGCACTACTAATTTTCCAGATCCAGCTAGTCCTTGCATACGGGGGCTATTTTGTTGTCTATTACATCGATTCTAAGGTTTGGAGAATGAAATGGAGACCTACCATTTTGTAGATATTATGCGCAAATTAAAACATTATTTGAATTCATAGCCTATCAACCACATTCTCAGTGTAATGGTTCTAAACTAAAGAAGATGGTGCCATTGAAACATTTGGCATCCAAAGGAAAACCAATTACAAGATTCCTATGCCCCTCAGGTGACAAAAAATATTCCTTCTTTCCAAACAACATCAGTCTCTTGTATTGATGTAGGTGTAAACAAGAAAAGTAAGATATCCCAACAGGTTAAAAATTTGTTAAATGACAATTTCATTTCAAAAAGTCTAGAAAAGAACACAAGTTCTGGCCAGTCATGTAGTAAATATATCATCACCAACAGGTCATGATGCTACGTTACAATTGGTACCTCCAAGAACCAATGGTATTCAAACAAATGATGTTTTCTCAAGTCATACCATAAGTAATGGGTTGACATCCAATGGGTCTAGTAATAATATTAAGAAATGAGAATCTAAAATAAAGGGAGCGATGGAATTTACATAAGGCATGAAGCTAAGTATGGAATCCAACATTCGATAAGAGAGAGCCAAGGTAAGTACCTTGCGTAAGTTTGTTTAATGCCAATGTAGTAATATATGCACCAGCATGTTAAAAGGAAGCTACCAGATTTGAAGAGTGATGTCAGCGTATGAAAATCAGGGGCTAGCGTGATGGATAATACCAGAATCTTCTTCCCACATGCACACAAATGGAGGAGCCTGCAAAACTAAGAGTACATGCCATAGGAAAATGGGCATGGCATGCGTTCAACATGGATGGCATCATGCACACCAAATAAAAAATAAAAGAGCAGCTGGGTGATGAAACGGTGACTTTGTGCATTGGGGATTTAGTCCCACATCCTCCAAGCTTCACGCACTACAAATGTTTAAAATGAGCAAGGCTTGGTTAATTAGTAAGTAAGAAGAATGAATGGAAAGGAAGACAATGGGGCCAAATTTGTGGGCCCGGCTACACGCACTATGGAGAACTTTTGAAGTAAAGTTTATTAAATCCATATGGGATTTATCCCACATTGGTGGCAGAAAGGAGAAAAATGGTGTTCAAATACCATTGCACACAATACAATAATATCTAAAGAAATGGATGCCCAGTTGGAGGGCCTTTCCATGAGTGCATGTGCTTTGAAGTGCTGATTTGGTGACCAATAGGTGGTGATTAGGTGAGCGGGCCCAGTTTGCTTGTTAAGTTAATTTTGACTAGATGTTTGACTGTGCAGGAATTCGACCTTGAGATTTGTGTCACCATCTAACGGTGGTCGCATGATCTCAAGGACCATTTCTCACCCATGTGATCATGCGACAAGCTGCCATGTGGTGCTTCGATGGGGATGGTGATGTGTTGTTGTTTAGTGCCCAGTTAAAGATATGCGGGCCAATCAAGTAGCACCAAGTGGCAAAGGTTAAACATGGCGTCCAGGTGGTGATGAGGTTGTCGACTAGGCAAATCAAACTATGCCATGTGGCACATGTGGGATCTATAGTTTTTTTTTTAAATCTATATGCAGAGGATTTAAAACAAACATGAAAGTTCAAACTATGTTGAAAATTCAAAATTTAAGTGTGACAGTTGCTTGGGAGCTGAAATTTGAAAATGATGCTGAGGATTCAATTTTTGTCTGAATATAAGTGTTATATACTGTTGGAATCGAGAGAAGCTGAGGAATCCATTTTTTGGATTAGTTTGTTGAAAGAAGAATGTCAAGGAAAGCGAGTAACAAGAAATGACAACTCAGATCAAATTCGGTTAAAGAAAGGAGAAGATCAAATCATATTTTGTTTTGGAGAGAATCAATTCAGTTGAAGAGATGATTGTAGTTCAAAGGCAATTGTAGAGGAAGGGGATATTTTGGGAAATTGACAGGTGTCTGTTGTTGGAAACTAGCTTTCCCCTTTCCTCCTATATCTTGTTTTTCCTCTCATTTTGTAAGATGTTGAAATTAATGCTGCAGGGCAACTTCCAGATTTTGATTTTTGTTTCCTATGTTTCTTTGTTTTAGAAATGTATAGTTCCAGATGATTTTAATGAAAATAAAGGAATCTTGACTCAAGTTTATGTTTGATGTCTTTGTGTTCATAATCTGAATTCTTGTGAATTGATTTGTAAGGCATGTCGATATACAAGTTATAAGGTACCTGTGGGTTTGAATTCGAGTATCTTTCAAGGAGGAAGTAAGTCTCGATTTCAAGTTCTGAGAATTCTAGATTTGTATACGAATTTGATGTCTAGGAATTGGAGTGAAAAGAATGGTTTGTAAGGCATCCCATTTGGGTTTTTGAGTTGGAGTTATGTTTTCTGAGAATGTATGTTTGTATGACTTTATTGCCCAATGAACAAGGCATTGATCCTGGTTTGCTTTGCAGTTTTCATCATCATATCTTTAAATCATTTCCATCTTTAATTTCATGTTTTAGAAGCATTCATTTTTATGTCTTATGTTCCCTGACTACAAGTCTTGTTAGTGATTCTTTGAAGAAATGAATCCATGGGTGAACCTGCCCGAGTTCAAAGCTCGAAGAGGAGTTTATCCTTATTGTCACATTTTCCATTTTCCTAGTTCTTAGTAGATCATACAGGTGGGATCCTGTATAAGACTGATTGAGTTGAACTCCATGTTTTATAAGTCTGAGAACTATCCACTAATTTTCACATCTGCATAAAGGGTTTTAGCTAGTTAGTTATATGTATGCGGATCTTATCATGTTTTAGGTGCACCTGCCTGAGTGTGTGGAACTCGAAGTAGAAGGAGGATCAAATCCTCATTAATTAGTCTTTTCTTGCCTCTCAATTTGCATGAACAAGTAGATTCGTGTTGCTAGACAAAGATCCCTGGGTTTGGTTTTCATATTTCTCTTTTAGAGTTGAGGGATACAAGAAAAATCACTAACAGTAGTATCATGGGTGTAATTTTGGTATTGAGCAGTTCCATTTGAATTCATGGGTTTTTATCTTGTTATGCTTTCTTGAATTGTTCATGTTTATGGGAGTGCAAGTTTACTCCATATCCTTGGGTGGATTTGAGGAGGACTTGGGGTAAAGGGCCTAGTTGGGAGTCCTCTATGTGTCGGCATCCAAGAGCACCTTCTTATGTTTGTATGGGGGCCATAAGGGGTGTGTTGATGCTCAATGATTTGAGCTGTATATTTTAAAGAGCCTTGTGAAGGCATGTGAGATTTCATTTGAATCCTTTTTTGGTATAAGATAGGTGTCTCTATAGGAGGAGCTTCCACCTTCACCCACCCATGGATTCAATCTTGGAATCCTTTGTGCAAGCTTGGGAAGGGAGTAAATTTTTTTTTATCTTGTTTGTTTTTAGTTTGTGGCTAAATGTTTATGTATTGTGGAGTATGTCTGTATCCCATCCATTCCTTGTTTCCCCAAGCTTGGGGGTGGCCATGTAATGGCCTAGGCTGGGAGGTGAGCCTCCATGGCCATGTGGAAGAAGTCTTTTGCATTGTAGGTTGGTTGCATGTTTGAGAGAAGAAGATCAAGTTGAAGAAAAAGTTAAATTTGGAATATTCAAGGAACTGTGTGTAGGTGTAACAGTTTCAAAGATCTTGTCTATCCATTTTGTGTTCTAAGAAAATGTAATTGTAAATGATATAAGAGCTAGAACTAAGATTAGACATACTAGAATAATATCTAAATTAGCTTTTGAGTATATATTTTCTCTCTTTTAAAATTCTAGTTTGTTGCAACTGTTAAATGAGATTTAAAATCAGATCTTTGCATAGAAGAAATATGAAAGTCATGAACAGGAAGGTTAGATTGATCTTATTTAAGTCCTTTAAAAGTTAAATGTTCCTACCTCTATGAAGTATAATATAGTGTGGTTACATGATTGTTACAATTGCTACTATATCTCACTTTATACATTAGAATAAGCCTCATGTGTATGCATAAATCTAACATGTCGTTAGTAAATAGAGTACATATGGATTATACATTTGAACTTGATAATAAGATTGGTTATAAAATTTACTTTGCAAAGAAATGATATGTTCATATAGATTGATAAAATAGATTACATAACTAAATATATGTTTATTGCCTTTATCAAGTTGTAAAGCATGTATCTAGCAGTTTAATGTTTAAGTCACATTGAAATAGAGTTTATAATCAGTCCCTGTTTTTGAATAAATGCTAAAGTATTTGTTTTTACAGAATCAATATATGGACTAAAGAATGAATACAAGTTTTAAAATGTATGGTCTTAAGACAAATCAGGAAATGAAACTTGTGTGAGAAAATAATCTGTGCTAGATGATAAATCTGAAATTGTGGATTTGCCTCTACAAATCTAACTAAGATATGTAGTTATAACAGTAAAATAGATTATAAACAATGTATTATGATTTCTGTCTCTTTCCTATGCTAATAAACTTGTAATAATATTTTAAAAAATATACATATATATGTTATATAATACATTATACATAAGACTATGTATAATATATAATATATAATCATATATTATATATCTCTTATAAAAGAAAATATAATGCTAAATTCTACAATGCCATCTTGTTGTTTATCATTTGTAATATTATATATTATAATAATACATATTATATAATCTCCATTAAATAATGTATAATATATAGTATATATTATTATGAAATACATATCTTAAAAGATTAAATATAATATAATATTACATATTATATACTATACATTGAGTAATGTATAATATATAGTATATAATACTATATAATATGTATCGGGTAATATTATACAATATAGTAATATATATTATATAATTGATGAAGGGTGCTCCCCTTAATACCACAAACACATAACAGAAATAGAGAAACAACAACAATATGCAAGAATAGAAAATTGGCCTCTTATTATCTCCACAAATGTGGAATTACAAACTTTCGGAATTACAATATGCAAAGCCACATGGGCATTCCCTTACAATATTCTGTAGGACAAGCCTCGAACTATTACGCAGATCTACTACCCAGAACTATTCTGAACTGCCTAAGACAATAATACAACCTTCCTTATATAGGCAACTTTCCACCACCTGGGAAGGTTCCAAAATTTTAGCCAATAAGGCCGACCAAACTTAGAATTATTTTATTTTACATTTTATTACATCATAGTCGGCTCAAGATAACCTTTGAAACCCGAACAAAAATTTTGAAGAAAATTATTTTCCGCCATTTCGGGTGGCCCAACTTCCGAAGACCATAAGTCATCACCAGTTGACCCGATCGGCTATTATAACCCCATTTCGGAAATGCCACAGAGCGCTCTACAGGCTTGACCCGCGCAAGCACCCATCACCCAAATTTTTGACCTCATCCAGGGCCTCTAAAGCCTTCAAAACTAAGTTCAAAGTTTTTGTACCCTGCTGCCAATACCGAAAATCTTCAATATCTTCCAATATACACTTGATCTGGCAATGAAACTTTACTGGCAGACTTATATGACCAACATGAACCTCCAAGAAAGAAATCAGATCATTCTGAGCACATACAAAAATTACCAAAAATAGTAACTTTCCAT